>CM076575.1:1097132487-1097386787 GCA_034641835.2 Pinus albicaulis | reverse complement strand
ACAAGTCTATAGGGACGCTTAGTAATATCCGTACTGTTAGCCCCCCTATGAAATTTTTGACAAGCAAACAGGGGGTTAAATTGTTGTTGAGTCTTCAAGGAATGCATTTCCCCTGAAAATACAGTCCCCTTGAAGCCTCTTTGTGCCCTTCATCCTTTGATGGTTTCCCCTCTGCTGATTCCCCTTTTAAAGCCCCTGTGCTAATAAAGAAATGCCGAGAGACCTCCTCCCCCCTTTATTTTTCCTCATTTAACCTCTTTTTATCCTCCCTTTTCTCCCCTTCTATTTCCCCATTTACTCCTCAAATTCCCCAAAACCCTCTTTAATTTCCTCCCCCAACCTTTGTTGGTCTTCTTTCCCTTTTTCCCCTCTATCGTTCCTTTTTCCCAGCCCAAAAATCCATTAAAAAGGGGCAAAAACCCATATTCCGACCTTATTATAAAGCCTGGCCCCTTTCTCGCTAGCCCCTGTCAACCACTTCCCCACATGTGCCCAGGCGCCAGGACCAAGTGTTTAAGTCCCCGGCGCTTATCGCAATCGGAAGTCCGGGTGGGTGAAATTTCCTTTGTAATATCAAAAAACCCGATGCGACTGTTTTATTACGTTAAGTCTTGCGATGGTTTCTGCACCGTCGATCTATCATCAGATCTGACGGCTGTCCGCTAATCACAACACCCTCCCGATCGCAATCGCGGCATTCATGCTATCACCCCCGATTGAAACCTTCCGATTGGATCTGGGCCGCCCATCCTCTGCAGATCCAACGGCCCTCCGCTGATCGCAAGTCCCTCTGCTCCTCCTCCGATTTCGTGCCCCGATTAAATCTCCACCGTCCGTTCTTCCCGCTGATCCGACGGCTAGTGCTCAATCGCAAGCCCATGCCCGATCGCAATTGGAGCTCTCAGTGGTGCGGCCCCGATTGAGGTTCTCCGATTAGATCTCAGCCGTTGATCTCCCCGTCAGATCGATGGTCAGCGCTCAATCGCTTCTCCCCCCCGATCGCGATCACAGTTCTTTTGGTTTGCCTTCCGATTTGATCTCCGCCGTTGATCTTTCCGCCAGATCGGACGGCCTGCATCCAATCGCACCCCCTTCCCTCCATCTTCCGATTCAATCCCAGCCGTCCATCCTTCCCGCGATCCTACGGCTATCGCTCAATCGCAATCTCCCCTCCGATCGCAATCGCAAGCCCTTCTGTCTGCCTCCCGATTGCATCTCCGCTGTCCATTCTTCCGCGATCTGACAGTCCGACGCCAATCGCAAGTCATCTCGATCGATGATCGCTCTGTCCCTCCGATTACATCTGAACCGTCGATCAGATCCCCGATCGGACGGTCAGCGCTCAATCGCAGGACCCTCCTCGATCGCAATCGCAAACCGTTTCAACTGACCCCCGATTACGATTGAGCGATTGTATCGTGACCGTTCGTCTCTCCCAGATCTGACGGTCCTTGTTCAATCGCCCTCCACCTCCACTGGGTCCCACTCTTACATTCGTTTCCGTTGCATTTCATGTGTTTTTCCCATCTTATGTATTGTCCCGTTACTCAATCTCCACCGTTGATCTTTGTCCCCAGACCTAAATCTAGCGGTCTGCGCTGCATATTATCCCCGAACCCTATTAATCATAAGATCTCACCGTTTCATTGCATTTTGTTAGCATTATAGTAAAGCCACCATTTCTCCACCACGTTGCATTCTTTCCATTGTTTCTCCACTGTTCCACCACCATTCCTCCGCCTCCATAGCATTTCTCCACCACTGCCCGGGCCCTGTGATAAGTTTATTTCATCATGCAGGTAGTGCAGAGAGGCCATTTCAGCCGGCCAGCGAAGCAGCAGAAGAAGGATTTGTGAAGGATTCGAGCCTGTAATTGAAGATTAATGTTTTAATCCTATAGTCAAAGGATTCAAGCACAGTTTGAAGACTAAGGACGCACCAACAAGTCATGATTGCGCCACCTAAAAGCATAGCGCGTTTATTCCAGAAAGTACACCTTCCTATAGCGCCTTCTTGCCTTCTTGAGCCCTGAGATAATTAAATACACTGACTAAAGCTCATTTCAGACAGTCCGGCGGCATTAAATAAGCATGGAGGGCCATGCTGACCTCCATCCAGTTCATTCATTTCAACAGGGCAGAACAGAGGATCACAGACCCCAAGCGCAGACAAAGGTAATATCAGGGTTTCCGTCAGCAAAGTGTTTTCATCCGGGACAAGGCATCCATACTGTTTTTATTATGCAGAGTGTCCCTGAAGGATTTTTCCACCAAACTACAACTCAAAGACAATCAGGCATTTATGAGACAGACCCTCCTAGTAGTTTATCTTTCCCGAATTCAAATCACCTGGGGTACAACGAGCCCAAAATGTCAAGATCAAATCTGAAGCAGATCGTTCTCTCACTAAGAAAGTGAGCGGAAATTAATATGCATCATTCTCAAGCAGGATGGGCCTCGGCCCTGCATTCATTATTATGCTTAAATATAACATTTAATGGGCACCTACCTCCTGAGTCGATCTGAGGATCGTCTTTTGTTATAAAATCACAGCAAGAACATTGTTAGGGGGTTGGTTGTTGTTGGTTTTATCAGCGAACTGCAAGCATTTTGTCCCGAGCCAAGTTTCCTGTGTAACAGTTGTATGATAGGCTGAGAAATATGATGTATTCAGGCTGAATGTAAAAGCTTTGGGCAGTGATGTACCCGATTGGTGTAGTGTTTAACATGATAAGCAATTTTCATTGGATCCTGATCTACAGCAGTTGGTGATGTTCTTCTTATCTCTGTGTTTATTTCCATTTCATTTCATGTTCTTCTGACTGACATCTGAATGCATGATATAAGATTTACCCTTGTTAGGTACCTTATATCCCAGCTCTCTCAGTCTTGAATGTTTTCTGCTCATATGTGTGTCCGAATATTGTATTTAATTGACTAAACCAGTGTAGTGGATGATTATTGCCTACTCTCTGATGTGCAAGTTGGTAAAATCAGTATTCAGATGTTTTTGTTAAGATTTAATTGAAAGAGGTTAGGAACATTGGGAGGTGTAAAGCCTGTCGCTGCCTCTTCATAACCTTCCCTTCCATATAAACCTTTTCAAGATCCCTTGTGTTGCCTATGGTTTTTTCCAAGCAGGCCTGGAGTTAAATGACCTCTGGCCTGATCTATAGACAGAATCGAATGGCTTTCCATCTTTCATTCTCATCACTTAGTGTTCCATCCCACCAATCAGTCTTTGAGATCCAAATGCTCTAGATGACTAGCCCAGTTGAAGCTTACACATTGAACATAAGTAAATCCTTTCTTGACTCCATTGCCCAATGGCCTTGACTTTCCCTGAGTTATCTACCTTTGCCTAGATTCCTTCTTTACCCATCCTTGTCTTACGATGAAATCTTCCTTCCTGATTCTCAACAACCAAACTCAAACAATCAAACAAACAACCCTGAGCCTATAACTAGCCTAAAACCATAATTTAGAACTTCAAGGACATATGTTCTTTGATAATCATAGAGAGATCCCTCTCTGGACCTAGGAGGGCTAGATCCTAAGGTCTGAAAGCGGTTCTATGTTGTCTCATCTTTTGGTCTCTGTCAACCTGGCCAAAACATGGGAACCCCAACATAATGGTGACTCCACTGGGGACTCTGAGTGCCTCTCATTTCAAACAACCTCAGAAACTTAGAACTCTGGCTAGGTTGACGATAAGTCACACTTTTGACGATGAGCTCTGTGGTGGACAGTGTACCGTAGAATCATCCTAAACCCTCCACCTGGCGACTCCATTGTTCCTAAACGTTAAGGACTCCACTGGTGATCAGTAGGCCTACTGATTATCTTGGTTTCACATCAGACTCCACTGGCAGACCAGTCCCAAGTATAATGAAGACTCCGCAGGGAGGCCAGTTCCCAAAACAACATTAACCTCGGTAGAAGTAACAAGTAGGGATAAGCTGCCTGGCTTATAAACAACACTCTGGCTCACAGAACCATTCATACAAGAACTTTCCCTGATCCGAACCCACCTGAAACAGTTGATAATCCTGAGAATATCCTTAAAAGAACACCTGTGAGTAGGAGATCAACTATTTCCAACAACATTCCTAGAGCTAATTCTGCACCAGAAGATCTTGCAGCTCTATTAGACCCTTTCTTCGACCTAGGCCTCCAAAACAGATTACCTAGAACTAGGTCATTCAGTGTTTCAGACCAGCCAGACACTAGGGACAGCAAAACCCCTCCTTCCACACCACTGGATCTCCACTTTCTCCAAAACTTGGGGCTTTCTCACCCTAGATCTACTCAACAGACTTTTGCTGGCCCTACCATCCCTGTCATCCAACTACCACCTGTTCAAACCAACCCTATACCTCATCAGAACCTCATCATGGCAGCCTGGTATGCACCTCTAGTTTTACCTCAGCCTTTACTGCCCTTACCAAATGATTATCAATAAAAAATCCCACACTTCCCTGCTAAAGAGCCTACAATAGCACAACAACATGTAGATAAAATGGAGGACTCTTTTGACTATATTGAAATTGACGATGAAACAATCAAAATGAGAATTTTTGCACAGAGCCTGGGGGGGGAGGTTAAAAAGTGGTTTAAAAACCTACCTGCTGGCAGCATCAATGATCTACCTGCCTTATACCAGGCTTTCATTAATAAATGGGAAACTAGGGCGAACCCTCGTCAGCTCCTAGCAGAATACATGTCCCTTAAGAGGAACGCAGGAGAGAGTGTCCACGATTACACCACTAGATTCAACAGCATTTATAATGCTCTCCCCCTGCAAATGAAACCTCCACAAGGTATGGCCTTAGCAAAATATCCTGATGGATTTGATGCTGACATGGCCTATGAGCTTAGAGATAAAGAGTATACCACGTTGGAGGATATGCAGAAAGGGGCAGTAAGCATAGAAGCAAATTTGATTGAAAAAAGGGCCAAACTGAGAGCTGAGAAGAGAGTAACATACAAGGATGACACTATGGCCTCCACTTCAGATCCTAATATCGACAGATTGTCTAAGAATCTGGATAAGCTATGCCAAGTGGTCAAAAAAATGGCTATCACTCAGAACAGGAACCAAAATCAAAACCAAAACCAAAACTTTAGAAGAAACAACAACACCCCCAACAGACAGAAAGAGTCAGATTAGCAAGTCATTCCCCCTTTCCAAAACTTTCTTGATGAGGATGAGGGAATCATAGAAGAGTCTGAAGGGAATGTGATAAACATGTTCGAAACAGAGGACTCAATCCTGAACTGTGATTCAGAAGAGGACCAACCCTCAACCTCTTATGGGGAGGAGGAATGGTTCGAATCTAAGGATTATAGGTTGGGAGTCGAGAATGCCATGTTACAGGTCAGGGAACAATATGAGCTCAGGAGTAAAAATAAACAAGACTCTTCCAAACCCAAAACTCCTGAAGTAACTATCAAAAAGAGGCCTGAGAAATCTTCTAAAGTCACTGCTGTAAACAATAAACCAACAATGGAGAGTTCTGAGGAAAACCAACAGAAAGACAACCAAAACAATGAAAAACAAAGTCAACCAACTAGTAGCACTAGCACCTTAGTTAGTGCTCCTGATACAACTGTGCCTACACATGTACATAATGAGAAAACACAAACCGGTTCAGCCACTAAAGCAGTGGCGAACAAAACAGAGTTGAGCACTTCCAAAAGCCAATCCATTTTCAGTTTAGAAAGTGAGATTGCAAAAATCAAAATCTCTGTGCCATTATCTGAGCTGGCCTCTCAGGATGTATATAAAGGCCGGATTTTGAAAGCATTAAATCTGAGTATAGATAATGACACTGTAAATTTGAGTGATGATCAGCCTGCCCTCTTATTCGGTCCCAAGATTGAAGGGAAATTTCAGGAAGGGGTAGTTCCCCTTTTTATATCAGTCTTAACATTCATGACAAGATCCTTCATAATGCCATGCATGACTCCGGTGCATCACACAATCTAATGCCTAAAGTAGTCATGGAGAAGTTAGGCCTCGAAATCACCCGACCCTACAAAGACTTATACTCATTCGACTCGAGTAGGGTAAAATGTCTTGGCCTGATCAAAGGCTTGTGTGTGAGTTTGACTCAAATTCCTGCGAAATGTATGGTCATGGATGTAGTGGTGGCAGACGTGCCACCCAAGTATGGCATGTTACTATCTAGATCATGGGGAGCCAAGTTGCAAGGCACCATGCAGATGGATGGTTCATATGCCACTATCCCTATATTTGGCCAATCAAGAAGACTGTATAGAGAGTCCCAAATGAAATTCCTAGTCAGTAGCCCCGAGAAACCTAAAAATTCACCATTATACCCTGTGCATACCGATCTTGACTCCTTTATTCTTTGTAATGATGAATCCTTAGAAGAGCCAGCGTCCCAAAATAGGCATTCAAACGAGAACACCGAGCCTATAGACCTCCACATAATGGCCACTATGGAAGAATATGATCAGGAAAACCATGGGCAACGCACTGAAAACAAAGAGGAAATCAGCCATGAGGCCTGTAAGATCTGTGGTGGACCTCCCACTCCAAATGAAACAGAAACAGAGCAAGAACAGCCAGCTAACCACCTCCCGAACATCCATGGCCTCTATGAACAACGAGATAGTTTGCAACCTAGTACAGATCTCCCAACTCAACCTAATAGCGAATCCAGCTGTGAGGGAGAAAGCGAAGTGGAAGTAAACAAAGAACCCTTGTGGGAAATGAACTTTGATGGATCCTGTACTAGACAAAGCGCTGGAGCAGGAGTGTGGCTGCGTAACACCGAAAATGATCACGCGAAGAGCCACGCCGTCAATCTGCATTTCAAATGCACGAACAACATTGCAGAATACGAGGCTCTGATCTTGGGTTTAAATCTGTTGAAAAAATTAGGAGCCCGTAGAATAGTCGTGAGAGGAGACTCCGAGTTAGTAATCAAACAGATGAATGGTGAGTATTTGGCAAAACACCCCAGGCTTAGGGCATACAGGAACGATACTCTAGATTTGTTGAAAACATTCATTGAATATGATTTAGTATACATTCCTAGGGGTCAAAACGCTATTGCAAATGGACTAGCCTGCCTAGCTAGCTCTTATCCTAAGGCCCCAGTTGACCAACAAATCATCATTCAGACTAAATTCAGGCCTGCAGTGCCATACAATGAAAAATACTGGCAGGTCTTTGAAGGAGACAAACAGATTGAAGATTTCCTGATGGGCAGAAATGAGTTTGAATTTTCTGATTCAGACTCAAAATCTGATGACAGCTGCCCAAGTGAGGATTCCACAGATGAACTAGAAACGCCTTATAGTTTAGAAATAAATGCTTTTTCTGAAGGAACTGGAGATTCAGCCGTAAAATGTGAAAACGCAGATAGATAAGAAATGGAGGTGCTGCAAGCCAAAGACAAGAACATACCAAGAGGCTTAGCACCCTTAGAAGACCTCTTTGATTTCAATGATGTTGCAAAGAAACCCACAATAGAACATGCAGAATCGGATGTAGAAGAGTGTAACGTAGGCACTGAAGACAAACCCAAAATGATAAAGCTGGCTAAGTCTATACCTGCAGACATGAAGAAAAGATACATTGACTTGTTTAAGGAATTCATTGATGTGTTTTCATGGAGCTATGAAGACTTAAAGGCCTATGACACCAACATTATACAACATAAGATACCACTGAAGGAAAATCAGAAGCCTTTTAGACAAAAACTTCGAAGAATTAATCCAAAACAATTGCCTGCAGTAGAAAAGGAAATTAAGAAGATGTATGATGCAGGCATTATAGTCCCGGTAAGGTTTTCTGGTTGGGTGTCAAACTTAGTGGCTGTAAGGAAGAAAACAGGGGAGATTAGACTTTTTATAGACTTCAGAAACCTTAACAGAGCTTCCTTGAAAGATAACTACCCTTTGCCTAGAATGGAGCATATCCTACAGAAGGTAGTAGGCTCTAAAAGAATCTCCCTGCTTGATGGTTTTTCAGGATACAACCAGGTTCTGGTACTCCTAGAAGATCAACTCAAAACAGCCTTCACCACTCCATGGGGCACCTTCATGTATGTGAAAATGCCTTTTGGATTGATGAATGCTGGGGCTACCTTCCAGAGAGCAATGGATATTGCTTTCTCAGATGAGATTGGACACTTTATAGTTATCTACTTGGATGACTTAACTGTCTTTTCTAAAACAGAAGAAGAACACTTAAAACATCTGAGGAAGGTTTTTTAAAAATGTAGAAGGTATGGTCTGTCCCTGAATCCTAAGAAGACCGTTTTCGGGCTGGGAGAGGGTAAACTTTTGGGCCACATTATATCTGAGAAAGGGATTAGGATAGACCCCCAGAGAGTTGAGGGAATACTTCAAATTACACATCCAAGAAACATCAAGGAGCTACAGTCCTTCATAGGGAAGATCAATTTCCTCAGAAGATTTATCCCCAATCTTGCTGAGCATCTTAGGAAAATGACTGAAATGCTAAAGAAAGATGCAGGAATCAAGTGGACTGTTGAAGCCAAAAAATCTTTTGAGTCAGTAAAACTTGCACTCACCCAAGCCCCTGTCCTTATCAGCCCTGACTTCTCAAAAGCTTTTCTGATCTTTTCATTTGCCTCCCCACACACAATAGCTGCAGTTTTGCTGCAGAAAAATTCGGAAGGTAAGGAACAACCTATAGCCTTCTTCAGTAAAGCCTTAAGAGATGCACCCTTAAAGTACAACATTATGGAAAATCAGGCCTATGCCCTGATTAAGGCCTTAAAAGACTTTAGGGCGTACATTCTGCACTCTCACACCATTGCCTATGTGCCAAATATAGTGGTCAAAGATATCTTGTCCCAAGACCCAGATGGGAAAATGGGCAAATGGATTGCTGCAATTTTAGAATATGACATTGAAATCAAACCCACTAAGCTGATCAAAGGTCAAGGTCTAGCCCAATTGATGGCTGAAACTAATCTGCAGGCCCTTGATATTAACATGATGAATACCTTGGATGAGCAGGAAGAATTGCCCCATCCGACTGTGGAGGAGCAGTTTCAGAACTCTCCTTGGTACACTGATATCCTTTACGTGCTCACACACCTCAATGCCCCCCCAGAACTGTCCAAAACGAAGGCCAGATTCATAAAGCTCAAAGCTAGAAATTACTGCATTTTGAACGAGAGTCTATATTGGAAAAATCCAAATGGCCTTTTACTGAAATGTTTGTCTGAAACAGAAGCCGAAAAAATCAAACAAGAATTCCATGCTGGGGAGTGTGGAGGCCACCTGAGTTGGAAGACCACTGCAAATAAGATACTCAGGGCTGGTTACTATTGGCCTACACTTTTCAGTGATGTCCATAAAATGATCCTCACCTGCCACAAATGCAAAGTTTTTGAAGGCAAAAGGAAGCTCCTCCCCCTCCCTCTACAACCTATCACCATAGAAGGACCTTTCATGCAATGGGGCTTAGACTTCATTGGAGAAATCCACCCCTCTTCTTTTGGGCAACACAAATGGATCTTGACTGCCATTGATTACTTCACTAAGTGGATAGAAGCCATACCCACTAGGAATGCCATTGATTCGGTCATCATTAGGTTCCTAGAGGACTTCATCCTGTCTCGGTTTGGCTGCCCAAGGAAAATAATCACTGACAATGCTGCTGCTTTCAGATCCAAAAGAATGATTGAATTCTGTCACAGGTACGGAATTGCGCTTGGACATTCAACTGCCTATTACCCCCAGGGTAATGGCCTAGCTGAGTCATCAAACAAAAGCCTGGTTACAATCATTAAGAAGCTGCTGGAAGAGAACAAAAGGTCTTGGCATAAAAAGTTGATACATGCTTTGTGGGCAGACAGGCTCACTACAAAGAAATCTATTGGCGCATCACCCTTTCAGCTGGTTTATGGGACAGAAGCAGTTTTCCCCACTAGCCTTGGGATACCAGTAGTAAAGCTTATTCAAGAGGTCCAATCAGAAGAAGACAGCATGATAAGGAGAATTAATGAAACAATCCATCTTCAGCAAACAAGGGAGCAAGTTTATGACAGAGCTGTCAGAGTGCAGGAAAACATGAAGAGACAGTTTGACAAAAGAACCAAAGCAGCAAATTTCAAGGTTGGGGACAAAGTTCTGAGATGGGATTCAAGAAGAAAGGATAAAGGCAAACATGGCAAATTCGACAGCTTGTGGCAAGGTCCATTCATCATTCAAGCCACTGTGGGTCCTAATGCATTCTTCTTACAAGAACTTGATGGTACATAGCTGTTTGGGGGTCCTGTCAATGGCAGGATGCTCAAACACTATTTCTGCTAATTTTCCATTTCCAGTTTCACCTCCATTGTATATACCGATTGCAAATTTTCATTTTCAGCAAAAAGGAGAAGGAATTGTCCCAGAAAATAGAATGAGAAGAGAGGTTCAGACATGCTCAAAACGTGAACCTCTGAGACAAAAGGATTGGCTCTAATAAACTCAAAATCCGAGCCAAAGGGAACAAGAAGACCTGGTCCTAACAAGCTCAAAATCTGGATCAGCAGCGACAGAAGATCCAGCTCTAGTATGCCCAAAATCAGAGCTATAGTAAAGGAAAGAAGTGACTCAAACATGCTCAAAACCTGAGTCACAAGGAAGAAGGAAGGATGTTTCACAGTTGCAGAATTCCATGCCTTCTCAGTTTTGTTTCTTTTCTTTCAAGTTTCTGCCCAGCAAGTCAGACAGTCTAATCCTGGCTTGGCTGTGTTTAAATTTCCTATCTTAGAATATAGGTGAAGAAACCTGTTGGACAGTTTAATCCCAACAGGTAGTAGTTTAGGTAGAGTAATATATGAGGCCAACAGTCTAATCTGGCCTCATGGAGCAATAAGGGTAGAACTAGAATAGGTTTGTTTTTGTTTTTCAAAATAAAATGTAAAGGGTCTGCTAGTTAAAATGCACCCGAGGGAAAATTGTTAGAACTCTAGTCTGGGTAGGTAGATTGGTTGGGAAAGTGTTTCTGCTGATTTGTGTATCTAATATATTGTGGCAGATGGTCTAAAAAGAAGAAAGATGGCTATAGCAGCAGGCGTCTGGCCTACACCAAGAGATCAATTTCTGGTTTCTTGGCTCCTTCAAGAAGATGCCATCCCCATGTGGAGCCACTGTTAGCCCCCCTATGAAATTTTTGACAAGCAAACAGGGGGTTAAATTGTTGTTGAGTCTTCAAGGAATGAATTTCCCCTGAAAATACAGTCCCCTTGAAGCCTCTTTGTGCCCTTCATCCTTTGATGGTTTCCCCTCTGCTGATTCCCCTTTTAAAGCCCCTCTGCTAATAAAGAAATGCCGAGAGACCTACTCCCCCCTTTATTTTTCCTCATTTAACCTCTTTTTATCCTCCCTTTTCTCCCCTTCTATTTCCCCATTTACTCCTCAAATTCCCCAAAACCCTCTTTAATTTCCTCCCCCAACCTTTGTTGGTCTTCTTTCCCTTTTTCCCCTCTATCGTTCCTTTTTCCCAGCCCAAAAATCCATTAAAAAGGGGCAAAAACCCATATTCCGACCTTATTATAAAGCCTGGCCCCTTTCTCGCTAGCCCCTGTCAACCACTTCCCCACATGTGCCCAGGCGCCAGGACCAAGTGTTTAAGTCCCCGGCGCTTATCGCAATCGGAAGTCCGGGTGGGTGAAATTTCCTTTGTAATATCAAAAAACCCGATGCGACTGTTTTATTACGTTAAGTCTTGCGATGGTTTCTGCACCGTCGATCTATCATCAGATCTGACGGCTGTCCGCTAATCACAACACCCTCCCGATCGCAATCGCGGCATTCATGCTATCACCCCCGATTGAAACCTTCCGATTGGATCTGGGCCGCCCATCCTCTGCAGATCCAACGGCCCTCCGCTGATCGCAAGTCCCTCTGCTCCTCCTCCGATTTCGTGCCCCGATTAAATCTCCACCGTCCGTTCTTCCCGCTGATCCGACGGCTAGTGCTCAATCGCAAGCCCATGCCCGATCGCAATTGGAGCTCTCAGTGGTGCGGCCCCGATTGAGGTTCTCCGATTAGATCTCAGCCGTTGATCTCCCCGTCAGATCGACGGTCAGCGCTCAATCGCTTCTCCCCCCTGATAGCGATCGTAGTTCTTTTGGTTTGCCTTCTGATTTGATCTCCGCCGTTGATCTTTCCGCCAGATCAGACGGCCTGCATCCAATCGCACCCCCTTCCCTCCATCTTCCAATTCAATCCCAGCCGTCCATCCTTCCCGCGATCCTATGGCTATCGCTCAATCGCAATATCCCCTCCGATCGCAATCGCAAGCCCTTCTGTCTGCCTCCCGATTGCATCTCCGCCGTCCATTCTTCCGCGATCTGACGGTCCGATGCCAATCGCAAGTCCTCTCGATCGCTGATCGCTCTGTCCCTCCGATTACATCTGAACCGTCGATCTGATCCCCGATCGGACGGTCAGCGCTCAATCGCAGGACCCTCCCCGATCGCAATCGCAAACCGTTTCGACTGACCCCCGATTGCGATTGAGCGATTGTATCGTGACCGTTCGTCTCTCCCAGATCTGACGGTCCTTGTTCAATCGCCCTCCACCTCCACTGGGTCCCACTCTTACATTCGTTTCTGTTGCATTTCATGTGTTTTTCCCATCTTATGTATTGTCCCGTTACTCAATCTCCACCGTTGATCTTTGTCCCCAGACCTAAATCTAGCGGTCTGCGCTGCATATTATCCCCGAACCCTATTAATCATAATATCTCACCGTTTCATTGCATTTTGTTAGCATTATAGTAAAGTCACCATTTCTCCACCACGTTGCATTCTTTCCATTGTTTCTTCGCTGTTCCGCCACCATTCCTCCGCCTCCATAGCATTTCTCCACCACTGCCCGGGCCCTGTGATAAGTTTATTTCATCAGGCAGGTAGTGCAGAGAGGCCATTTCAGCCGGCCAGCGAAGCAGCAGAAGCAGGATTTGTGAAGGATTCGAGCCTGTAATTGAATATTAATGTTTTAATCCTACAGTCAAAGGATTCAAGCACAGTTTGAAGACTAAGGACGCACCAGCAAGTCATGATTGCGCCACCTAAAAGCAGAGCACGTTTATTCCAGAAAGTACACCTTCCTATAGCGCCTTCTTGCCTTCTCAAGCCCTGAGATAATTAAATACACTGACTAAAGCTCATTTTAGACAGTCCGGCGGCATTAAAGAAGCATGGAGGGCCATGCTGACCTCCATCCAGTTCATTCATTTCAACAGGGCAGAACAGAGGATCACAGACCCCAAGCGCAGACAAAGGTAATATCAGGGCTTCCGTCAGCAAAGTGTTTTCATCCGGGACAAGGCATCCATACTGTTTTTATTATGCAGAGTGTCCCTGAAGGATTTTTCCACCAAACTACAACTCAAAGACAATCAGGCATTTATGAGACAGACCCTCCTAGTAGTTTATCTTTCCCGAATTCAAATCACCTGGGGTACAACGAGCCCAAAATGTCAAGATCAAATCTAAGGCAGATCGTTCTCTTACTAAAAAGGTGAGCGAAATGAATTTGCAGCATTCTCAAGCAGGATGGGCCTCGGTCCTGCATTCATTATTATGCTTAAATATAACATTTAATGGGCACCTACCTCCTGAGTCGATCTGAGGATCATCTTTATTAAAAGCCATTGCCAATGAATACTGTTAAAGGCGTTATTATTTTCTGACCAACGAATCGGCGTTGTTTTTGTCCCGAGCCAAGTTTCCTGTGTAATAGTTGTAATACAGGTTGAGAAATACGATGTATTCACGCTGAATGTAAAAGCTTTGGGTAGTGAAGTACCTGATTGGTATTGTGTTTAACATGATAAGCAATTTTCATTGGATCCTGATCTGCAGTAGTTGGTGATGTTTTTCTTATCTCTGCGTTTATTTCCATTTCATTTCATGTTCTTCTGTACCAGACTGTGCGGCAGTAGGCATTTACCGCAGTACCCATCCCGCCCCCGCCCCGAATGTTTTCTCGCTCATATGTGTGTCTCGAATATTGTGCCCACTGACCAAGTCCGGCAGGGAGCGCATTAGCGCTGTTTCTGTGTGTTGGGGGAAACGTATTTGAAGCTATTAAGATTTAACTGAAAGAGGTTAGGAACATTGGGAGGTGTAAAGCCTGTCGCTGCCTCTTCATAACCTTCCCTTCCATATAAGCCTTTTCAAGATCCCCTGTGTTGCCTATGGTTTTGTCCAAGCAGGCCTGGAGTTAAATGACCTCTGGCCTGATCTATAGACAGAATCAGATGGCTTTCCATCTTTCATTCTCATCACTTAGTGCTCTCCACCCAGCCGGAATCGACAGATCCAAATGCTCTAGATGACTAGCCCACTGAAGCTAAAGGCGAAGCAGTAAAAATCTTTTTGACCCCATTGCCCACTACTAATTTTCCTCCGAGTTATCTACCAAGCAGATTCCTTCTTTATCCATCTCTGTCTAATATGAAATCTTCCTCTTCCCATTTCTATGAATCAAAAAACTCAAACAATCAAACAAACAACCCCGAGCCTATAACTAGCCTAAAAGCCCATATAGCTGGTCCTCGCAATGGTGACTTTTGAGCGCAACTTAGAGAGATCCTCGACCAAGAGTGTTGAATTTTAAGGTCTCATGTTTAAAATCCCATGCTATCATCTTTATCTCCTACCCAGTTGGCAGGTAGTCTCGGTTATTAATGTGTAGGAAGTGACCGCAAAAAGTGCGCAATCTATCTTTAAAAATATTTAAGAGTTATTTTTCCAGTTTCCAATACTTGGTTAAGGAATATAAATGTTTGAATTCTAATGAAGCATGATTATGGATGGTGATAGATCCATATTGATCGTCAAATTTCATGGTGAAAAAATGATGTGTAACACTATATAATTATGAACATACATGATATGATTCTCTATAAAATTATGTTAGACTCTAGAGCTTCTCATAACCTTATGCCTAAGTCAGTTATGGACCATTTAGGACTCCAAATTATCAGGACCTGCAAATATTTGTTCTCATTTTTCCATAAAAGTAAAATGTCTAGGGGTGATAAAAGATTTAGTTGTCACCTTAGCTCAGCTTACAGCTGAAAGTATAACGATGGAAAGTGTTGATCCACCTTTTTTTCCATATTTTTTTGCATTTTTTATGAAATAATTATGTGCTTTTGAGTAATGTTTTTACTCATTATTATTTCATTAAGAGGCATTTAGAGTTGGCAGTTGTTGATCTATGAAATATTATCGTTTTGTTGATTTGGAAGGTATTTAATCTGAAAATATCATTAATATTTGGTTCTCTCTATTGTACCACGCATTCCTGCGCTCTTTAAAAAATGAAGTTTCTTGTATATTGACATAGATGTGTCAAGTGAATTGCATAAAAGGGTAATTGAGGCAACAAGGAGAGAACATGAAACATGTGGGGATCATTGGTTACAGTGCAACATGTGTTTTATGAGAAGGAACATCAGTTCAAAGATATATAGGATATGCCACAAATTTAGTAATTCCATTGTGGGTATTGAAGACAACAAGGGAGATATTTATGCAACATCAATGGTCATTAAAGTATCTGTTGAGCCACCTTCGAAACAATATGGACCTATAAGAATTACTTCTTTAAAATGTAGGCATACGAATCCAGAGTTTAAAACGGTAAAATCGTAATGGATTTGGACTTACGTGGGGGTGGTGATCCCAACATAATCCTTGCAATTCAAAAAACTTATTTTCCTATACAATTAAAGTACCTGAAGGTTTTCATGGTAGTGCATGCAATTTTTTAACTTGCTGAAGATATCCCTTGCATTTCTGCCATTGTGGTCACACTTCTTTTTGAGCCTAAGCCTAAAATTGATTATACTTTAAAAACAATCGGAGGGAGCTTAAAATCTATGCCTGGACTTTCAGATATGCTTGAAGATACAGTGGATTCGATCATGTTAGATACCCTTCAATGGCCTTATCGAATTTTCATTCCAATCGGAGGAGTGTCTCTCAATACAAACTTGAGAAAATCTAATAGGAAGTAAGTCCTTTGTGGGTATTTCCTAGGAGTAACATAAGCACCGCCGCAAGCTCACAACATCCCAACTCAATGGACTAGAGGCCTTACTAAAGTATAGAAGTTGGATATGAGCGAAATTTTTAAAATACTGACACTGCCCAGGCGCATGAACTAAGATCATCCAAAAATGATATTCTACTATCCCACTACTGTTGTTTATCACTGAGTATGTGGAGGATATTCGTCGCCTGGTGCATTCCATTCAATCAAACTCCAATCATCAAGCGTAAGGAGCTACTAAGACTGCGATAGGATAATTGTCATCTTATGAACAAAGCGTATGATGAAGGAGTCAACGGCTTGGAACACTGCAATTGTGGAAATCGACGGATATGTGCATAGCTGACAATATTCCGCTCGGCATTAATTTTTGTAATATCTTCCAAAGATATTTTTAGTTCCCGGATTCCAATCGGTTGTAACAAACCGTGCTAAATTTGTAAACACAGTTATGAGAAAATAGAAGCAGCTTTGCTGCTATAAAACGTAGAGTTGTGCACTCATAAGGAGGGAATTGAATAAGAATGCAGTATGAATGTAGGAATTGAATGGAGTAAGGAGCAAATTCGCTTGTCCAGATCTGGCGTCGAATTTTCGAGTACAAGAAATTGTAATGGAGTAGCAGATGATGTATTTTTTAATTGATGTTTAAATCGTGTTTGATTAAATTTAATAAAATTCCATGTTCGACATTTGTATTCATGTAAGCGTTATGGTTTTTATTTCTTTCTAAGCGTTGAGTTAGTTTAGGACTTTCTCCAAGAAGTGGCAAGGATACACCGCAACCTTGATTTGAGTCCCACATTATTTATAAATGTAGGAAATGTGCTTTACTATAATTTATAGAATTGTATTTTGTTTTGAATTTTTTTCTAAATAGGATCTCATATTTCCTAATTCTGTACTTAAACCATTACTTTGTTTTTCTTTAATTTGAAATGGGACAACGAGCGTATTGTCAGAGAGGCTTTGTAAATGGAAGGAACATGGAGTAAACGATTTCTGAACGCACACATAAAAACTCTGTCATGTATCTTAGAATTTAATAAGGTGTATTTTTTCATTTATGATTGAATAACTTAGATGGTGATCTGCTTAGTGAAGTTTTAATTTGATAAATTGTGATGGCTTGCATTGGATTGTAAATCATGAAGTCTTGAACATTTTTCTATTCATGCATTTGAGATTAAGAATGAATTACCGTGTGAGAGTGTTCATAGAATGAAATAATTTAAGGTCGACAATGTGTTTCAATTAGAAAATTAGATTTCATTTAAGTTTTGAATAAGTTGAGTGATTTTTGCAAAGTAGTGAAACTGTTTAGTAAAGAGTGATTTCATTAGAGTACATTAGTTTCATTTAAATGATCATTAGGGTGATTTGTTATATTTACAATTTGTCAGATTTGATGCATTATAATTTAAATATTGAGTATAAAATGGATTGTTTTGTTTGATTTAGATCGCTAGTAAAGTTAGGTACATTTCTGGAAACAAAGTTAATTTGACTAGTAGCAATAGGTGTAGATATTCCAATTTCTGCAATTCAAATTGTTTTGATTTATTTATGAATATTTCTTTGAGATATTAAATTATCATAGGATAATTTAGATCTATTCTTCCATAATGCTTCGTTACAAGTAAATAAATTCTTAGTCTCATTAATAATTAGAAGTTTAAAACCTTGCTTAAGATTGTAGTTGAAGTTAATTTCATTACACCTTTATTTCGATAAGATTTCCTTTTGATTGCAGAGAATTAGAATAAGGATTGAGTTAAGTAGATTTCCTCCAGAATTATTTTGTTTTAAGTGTGAGCTTTCTTGGCTAATAGAAAAATGTTTTTATCATTTTATACTCGACGATCGTCAATAAGGAAACTTATATACTCTGACCATTAAAGCTAAGCCAAAAATGCAGTACAGCTCACGTTTACGTCTCCCGGATTGAAAATTAATATCGAGAGGTTTAATTTGAAAATTAAAACCCCCAACATTTTGGCTCCATTGCTGGGTAGTTGTATTTTGGCTTAGGTAAAATGTTTCTTACAAAGTTTCAAGGATATTGCAGGGTAGTCAGAGGGAAAAGAGAGTACGGTAAGACGCGAGTGAAGACCCACACATCCACTATTGTGGGGTTGCTCCAAAGTCTGGCCATCTTGCTTATATTTTTAAATTTCATTTCCTTTCCTTAATGTGTAGAAGTAGAATCATGCTTTATACATTTAGTTTCCAAATTGCCTTGCTTTTAATAGATTAAATATTAATTTGATTCGAAATTTTCCTTTCATGCAAGTGTGGTGAGTTTTAATTTAGACAGTATCTTTTAAATTCATCTTCAAATTCCAACGTTATATCATTTTTGGGATGTTGTAAGAACCCTTGTGTACTAATCCATGTGATGACATAATATACCAGTTGGCTTATTGAGAAGAAGAGAATGGTATTTTGAGGAATCATTTAATGAGGATTTTTGATAAGTCATCCGATGAAGAATTCACAAGTGTAGTATTTAATATTTTTCTTGAACATAAATTTAATATAATTAAACCTTTGATTTTGAAATTGGATGGTTTACAGGAACAAGAGAAGGATGAAGAACCACTACTTATTTTTTGTGCCAACTGTAGAAAGAAGAATTTCCTTGGAAAGTCTCCACTTATCAGTCTGGAAGTTTGCAAAATTTTCAAGAATGGTCATGCAACTGAACATTTCCCATCACTACCGGGATTACTAAAGGTACTCAAGAAATCAAGTAAGGAATCAAATAAATTTCCAGGTATAATTCAAAACACATTATCATTTTATACTTGGAATAATTATGATTCTCCTAAGAAGGTTCCTTAGCATGTTTATAATCATGCAGTTCCATGGAAAAGATTTAATCCTCCTCCAATTGAACATCCTAATTCATGGCCACAATGGACACATCTTTGGCCCTCTTCTTTGGTTCAGATATCCCCTTGTCCCGAAGAATGGTTTGGAGATTTTTCTCTAGAGAATTCTTACATGCAAAGTCAATTACTTAATCAACAACAACAATCACAATTTTATTTAAATACATTGTCAAGTTATTCTCCTCCATGGTCCTAGATACTTGTGCAGTCTTATTTTAACCGTAATCCTAATCCATACCCTAACCATTATCCTAATTCATACCCTAAGCCTAATCCATACGTTAGATCTAGCCCTCATTTTAACCCTAACCCCAATCTCAACCCTAATCCTAATCCAAATCCAAACCTTAGTCCAAGAATTAACAAAAGCCCTAATCTAAACCATCATGTTGCACAATAGTTTCAAACACCTATTCTTTCTGTTGATTCTCATGTTGAACAAAATGTTACACCTTCCATGTTAGGAAAGGGAATGAATTTGGGAACTTCCCCCATTATCACCAAACATTCACCCCAGGAAGTTGTAATTCAAAGACCACCATAGGAGCAATCTTTCATTGGAACTTATTATAAAATTGTTGTTGAAGCTCAAAACCCTAGAATTTCCCTTGATTATTCTTGGAAATATGAAAGTCAAATGTTTGAGCCCGACCTTGAGGGATTTATCTTTTTTCTTTCACCAGATCCTTTATGCCTCCAGGAGAGTGACTATCAAACTATTGAAGACTTGCATCAGTTGGAGAATCATAAATATGTGGGATTTCATTAAATCTTGGTTCCAAACAGTCATCAAGCCATCTTATTTCCTCATCATTCGAAAACTCTTGGTACCATATCAGTTAAAGAAATTGGTTTCTCATACTCTGGTACGTGTTGAAGTTTATTCTTTAAAATTTAGTATGAGTATATTTATCATTTTGCACACATGGTTACCCTAGAAGTACTCCTACACTTGAAGGAGACCTTCCCATTTTTAAAGTAGGTTAGGGTAGAAGAATAAATTTATTTTTTGAACAGAAGATGTTACAATAAATTATTAGGGCTTTGATTTTTAAAAGTATGGCCACTGAAACTGTGTTTGATCCACCTTATTTGTCAGCACACACATCTGTGACAAATATTGTCGAGTATGATTCACTTTAATACTTCATGATTTTGCAAAAGTAACCATGATTAATCATTCTAATAAGTTTTCATCTGAGATATATATTTTTAGTTTCACTTAGAAGTACTATTGGAGAACCCCCTATGGTGGACTACTCTTTTAAAGGTCATAACGAGCTATTCATAAAGAACAATAGCATTATTAACTCAAAGAATATTTCAGTCATTATCTAGGATATTTTTAATAAGTCTTTAGGGTAGAGGAATTAGTGAGAAATGATTAGTCAATAAAAAATTTTCATGCCATCCTGTACTCTTAAGGAGTAGATATGTCTCCCCACTTATTAAGTAATATTTAAGTTTAATCATAGTCAGAGCTTACAAAATATTTAGGGGTGGATAATAGGTCTTGTGATGAGCCTACCTACCACGATCGTGGGATCTAACATGCATGACATTATTGCTACTGGTCACCAAGCCATAGTAATGGATTTCAGCCAAAAAGCTGGAAGACAGGAGGTCTTATCATGAACCAACCCATCCATTCATGTTACTTCTTGTTAGTGGCACTTCCATCAATTGGTTACCAAGCCAGGACAGTGGCCTTCATCTAAAAAGTCAAATAAGCTAACTCTGAATCTATATCTAGTAAGTGGGACACAAACATTTTGTTGAGTTTAAAATACATCTCTTTTGAGGTTATAGACACTTGCGGATAGCAGGTCCATGTCTGTGGTATTATAGTTAATTTTATACTATAATTTTCTCGGTTATCCTTCTCTGTACCTGAAACTTATCATTTTATTTCTTGGACAATGGCTTTAAGACAATTTGGACCTGAGGCTTTGAGTTCTATTTTCAAAAATTTGAGATCTTTAATGATGCGGTACTCATAGTAAAAGTAATTCGTTGTATTGATTAAGAATAAATTCAAAGTTTTCATGTAGATGAAAACAAAATTTAGAGTGTTTAATGAAGAGGTTATTGATTGGTCCAAGAAGTGCCATATTTCTCTATTTTATTTCTCTTTTCTAGAATCATAACTCACTTCAATTTTTCATGGTATCTAGAGTGATGAATTACTTAACGATGACTACTCACAAGGTGTTGATTAATAACCGTGTGTATTTGTGATCGCCTCTAAATACGTGCTACATATTCTAGGAAGAAACAAAATAAGGAGTTCATTTTAAACAATACAACACGTATGTGCAATACTCTTTTCTCTATAATGTCTGATTTCTGTACCTGACCTTGATACTTTCATTTGGAACATGGTTTTAGTTGGCATTGTAGTAGTTATGTTGCAGGTTAATGAGTGTTTTAAATGACAAGCATGTCTATGTTTCTTGCTGAATTTTGGATAATGTTCTTATAACAAAGCATAGTCCGATATTCAAACATTTCCCCTGCCTTATTTCATAGAGATGATCCCCACATGTTTCATGATCTCTCCTTTCTGCCTCAATTATCCTTTTATGCAATTCACTTGAAACTTACGTGGGGGTGGTGATCCCAACATAATCCTTGCAATTCAAAAAACTTATTTGCCTATACAATTAAAGGACCTCAAGTTTTTCATGGTAGTGTGTGTGATTTTTCAACTTGCTGAAGATATCCCTTGTATTTTTCTGCCATTGTGGTCGCACTTCTTTTTGAACCTAAGCCTAAAATTGACTATACTTTAAAAGCAATCAGAGGGAGATTAACAAATATACCTAGACTTTCAGATATGCTTGAAGGTACAATGGATTTGGTCATGTTAGATACCCTTTAGTGGCCATACTAAATTGTCATTCCAATCCGAGGACTGCCTCTCGATACAAACTTGAGAAAAGCTAATAGGAAGTAAGTCCTTTGTGGGTATTTCCTAGAAGGAACATAAGCGTCGCCGCAAGCTCACAACAACACAACTCGATGGACTAGAGGCCTTATTAAAGTATAGGAATTGGATATGAGTGAAAGGTTTAAAAGACTAACATTGCTCGGGCGCATGAACTGAGATCATCCAAAACTTCTATTCTAATATCCCACTGTTGTTGTTTATTTTTTAGTACATGGAGGATATTCATTTCTTGGTGCATTCCATTCAATCAAACTCGAATCATCCAACGTAAGGAGCTGCTAAGGCTACGATAATAGAATTATCATCTTATGAACAAAGTGCATGATAAATGAGTCAGTGGCTTGCAACACTGTAGTTATGGAAATTGATGGATATGTGCATAACCGGAAATATTTCGTTAGGCATTAATTGTTGTAATATCTTCTAAATTGATTTTTAGTTCCCAGATTCCAATCGGTTGTAACAAATCATGCTAAATTTGTAAACACAGTTCTGAGCAAATAGAACCAGCTCTGCTGCTATAAAATGTAGAGTTGTGCACTCAGAATGAGGGAATGGAATACGAATGTAGTATGAGTGTAGGAATCTAATGGATTAAGGATTGAATCTGCTTGTCCAAATCCAACGTCGAATTTCCAAGTAGAAGAAATTATAATGGATCAGCAGATGATGAATTTATTAATGGATGTTTGAATCAATGTTTGATTAAATTTAATAAATTTTTTTGTTCGGAATTTGTCTTTGTGTAAGCGTTATGGTTTTTATTTCTTTCTAATTGTTGACTTAGTTGAGGACTTTCTCTAGGAAGTGGCAAGGATCCACCACAACCTGGAGTCGAGTCCCATTCTCTTTATAGATGTAGGAATTGTGCTTTATTGTAATTTGTACAATTATATTTTGTTTTGAATTGATTTCTAAATAGGATCTTAGATTTCCTAATTCTCTACTTAAACCATTACTTTTTTTTTCTTGAATTTGAAAAGGGACAACGAGCGTATTATCAGAGAGTCTTTGTAAATGGAAGGAACATGGAGTAAACAATTTCTGAACGCATACATAAAAACTCTGTCATGTAGCTTAGAATTGAATAAGGTGTATTTTTGGATTTATGATTGAATAACTTAGATGGTGATCTGATCAGTGAATTTTTAATTTGATAAATTGTGATGGATTACATTGGATTATAAATCATGAAGTCTTGAAAATTTTTCTATTCATGCATTTGAGATTAAGAATGAATTGTTGTCTGAGAGTGTTCATAGAATGAAATAATTTAAAGCCGACAGTGTGTTTCAATTATAAAATTAGACTTCATTTAAGTTTTGAATAAGTTGAGTGATTTTTGCAAGGAAGTGAAGTTGTTTAGTAAAGAGTGATTTCATTAGAGTACAATAGTTTCATTTAAAGGAGAATTAGGGTGATTTATTATATTTACGATTTGTGAGATTTGATGCATTATCATTTAAAGATTGAGTACATAATGGATTTTTTTCTTTGATTTAGATGACTGGTCATGTTAGGTACAATTTTGGAATCAAAGTTAATTTGACTAGTAGCAATAGGTGTAGAGATTCCAATTTCTGCAATTCAAATTGTTTTGATTTAATTATGAATACCGCTTTGAGCTATTAAATTATCATAAGATAATTTAGATCTATTCTTCCATAATGTTTCATTACAATTAAATAAATGCTTATTATCTTTAATAATTGGAAGTTTAAAAACTTTCTTAAGATTGTAGCTGAATTTAATTTCATTACGCCTCTATTTTGATTAGATTGTCTTTTGATTGCAGAGAATTCGAATAAGGATTGAGTTTAGTAGATTTCCTCTAGAATGCTTGCGTTTTAAGTGTGAATTTTCTTGGCTAATAGAAGAGTGTTTTTATCATTTTATACTCGACGATCATTATTAAGGAAATTTATATACTCTAACCATTAAAGTTGAGCCAAAAACTCAGTACAAGTCGTGTTTACGACTCCCAGATTGACAATTAATATTGAGAGGTTTAATTTGAAAACTAAAACCCCCAACAAATATAGTAGTAGCGTACATTCCAACCATATTTTGAATGTTGCTATCTCGGTCTTGGGCATCAATATTGGGAGGAACCTTGCAGATAGACATGTCTTATGCTTCAATCCATTATTTGGTGAATTGAAAATATTGTATACAGAAGTTCAAATGGCCTATATGGTGAGCATTAGAAGCCTATTGGACAATCGTCCTATTTATGCAGTAGATACGAAATTGGGGTCACAATTTTTCTTTAATGATTTTTTTTCAGAGGAAGAAATAATAGAAAAAGATCAGATTAATGTGCAGTGAGAATAGGTTCAATATTTCTCAAATGAAATATGGAAACTGCATTTTCATGGCTCCACTTGTGAGAAAGGCTCTGGAGTAGGGTTTTGGATTGTTTCGCCATATTTTTCAAGTCAATTATATTCATTCAAATTTTATTTTGACTGTAAAAATAACGTGGCAGAATATGAAGCTCTCATTATTGGGATAAATTTGTTGAGGGAGCAAAAAGAAATGAAAATTCATATTTTCAGGGACTCATAGCTGATTGTAAATCAAGGCAAAGGTACTTTCCAAACCAGACATCCAAGAAAGAGAGAATACCATAATGAGGTATAGGATTTATTTTCTAATTTTTTCTCTGAACATGAAATCTCACTAATTCCTAAAGAGTAAAATGAAGTTTTAGACTCTCTAGCGATGACTTCCATTGCTTTCATAATTCCTATTTATCCTAAACAATAATATGAGATTAATGTCAAAAATAGTCCTTCTATTCTGGATAACACTAAATACTAGAAGGTGTTTGAGGATGATAAACATATTAAAAGGTTCCTTGAAAGAAAAAATTAATTTTCCAACACTTTAATTGAAAAAATTGAAGATGAAACTTGAGATGGAAATTCCAAATCATTAGTTTTTCTGAATACAGTTGCTAGACATGATATTATTCAATTGAGTAATAACATAATCCCTAGAGTTGTGGTTCCTTTAGAGAGATTATTTGATTCAAATGATGTTTCATTTAAGCCAAGGATCCTGCCAGGTGATGGCAGGATGGAAGACTACAATTTGGGAATTGAGGTAAATCCGAAAATGATCAATTTTTCTAACACTTTGAAATAACAAAAAAAGCCAAAATATGCATAATTGTTAAAATAATTTGAATATGTAGTTGCATAGAGATATGAATATTTGAAGGTCTATAACAAAATTATCATCCAACATACCATACCACTCAAAGAAAATGAAAAAAAAAATTAAACAAAAGTTAAGGAGGATCAATTCGAAGTTTCTTCCAGTAATTGAGAAAGAGGTAAAATGAATGCTAGCTTCAAAAATCATTGTTCCACTCAGATTTTCAGAATGGATAGTGAACTTGGTACCAATGAGAAAAAAGAGCGGAGAGATTTTTTTATGTGTGGATTTCAGAAATTTAAAGAAATTCTTGCTAAAGGATAATTATCCTTTACCAAAAATGGATGACACTCTTGAGAAAGTGGTTGGCGCGGAAAGGATTTCTATGCTGGATGGGTTTTCAGGTTATAATAATATCCCGGTTGACCCAAAATATGAGGAAAAATATGCTTTCACTGTGCCATGGGGTACATTCATGCATTCCAAGATGCCATTCAGACTCATGAATGCCAAATATACCTTCCAGCACACAATGGATATAAATTTTTCCAACGAAAGATATAAGTTCGTGGTAATTTATATAGATGATGTTACTGTTTTATCAAAATCTGAATCCTCCCATTTGAAACATTTGAGTACAATTTTTAACAAGTGTAGGAAAATCTGAGTTTCTCTTAATCCGAAAAAATCCCTTTTCACCATGAAAGAAGGTAAGTTATTGGGACACATAGTATCAAAGGAGGGAATAAAGATAAACCCAAAAAAAGTGACAACAATAAAAAATATTTAACAACCAAGAAACCAAAAATAAGTCCAGTCTTTTCTAGGTAAAGTGAATTTTCTATGTCATTTTATCCCAAATTTTGCAAAAATTATGAAAGTAGTGTTAGATATGCTCAGGAAAGGGAGTGAGATTAAGTGGAATAAACAATAAAAAAACTCCTTTAATGATATCAACATGGATTTAGGTCAAGCACTGTTGGGTCAATTTACTGTTGTAAACTAACGCAAGCATTTATTATCAATCCGGGTTAGTGAAACTTAGAAGCATCCCCAAAGTATATGGGTTTCCATTGTGATCAATTCAGAAGATGGTTTATTAATGATTAGGGAAATGCATATTACCAATATAAATCTAACTTAAACAATTTCTAAATTCATATGTATAATTAGAAGCAGAATAATCTCCTAACTTAAGAGATTTGTTTTCCCTCCTCTAACAAGATTACCATGTGAATTAGAAATTAAAAAAAACTACTTAGCTAAACAATAGATTAGGATACATGAAGCAACAATTGAAGAGGATTTTCACTGAAGAGGTCCCGATTGTCCTTCATCACTTATTCATTTATCAGTAATGCTATTGTTAAAAATAGGAATTCAGAAAAAGTAGGAAAGATGAATTATATTTTCTAGTTTCTTGATCAGTTAGAAGAAGTATTTAACTTAAATACTGGGTTGAATCTTCATATGAATAATAGAAACAAGCTTAAGATCCATCAGCAACCATGTAAAAGCATGTAAATATGAATTCTAACTGAATACCTTGATTAGATAGAAAGAATGTTTAAATTAAAAATTTGCTTGTCCTTTCATATGCAAGTTAAAAATGATCATTAGGTTCATCAATACTCAGAAATAATCAGCATAAAAAAATTAAACATAAGCAAGCTAATTCAGAAATTGTAGCTACAAAATAAACTAAGAAGTGCACTTAACTCGGTGTGGGGACCCTCCATCCTTGCCTCGCACACTGAAGGTGAATTCAACTACTTAAGAATTCAATCAATCAACCAACATATAAAAAAAACAAATATGATAGAATAGATCTTCAATTATTTCTCCAAGTCTCAAAAATAATAATGTTAAGTCATACAAGTTCTACATATCAATGCCTTCAAAGTTTGAGGCTTAAATAGATAAAGTGTCTAAAAAAATAATCTAAAATAACTCATATAGTCATAAATATCCTTATCCTATCAAATCAAGTCGAATTAATCCATTAGATCCATCAAAATTTAGAAAATCCCACAAAATAAGAGTTTAGACCTAGTTTCTAGGGATTCTCATAAAGACAGGTCTTGTTTGACTGCCTTTCACTGGTCCTATTAAAGCTCAGTTTGACTGTACCAATATGTGTGCACTTATTCTTAGTTCTCGAGCCTTCTAGAAATAAATCCAACTTGAGCCCAAGTGTCCTACACATATGAAAACCATAAGGCCATTACAGGAATTTATTATGCTGTCCAAAAATGCACTTAAATTTTATTTTTTTACAAAAACATCTAATAATTGAAAAACATAATTTAAATACCTGTATATGCATCTTTTGGTCAAAATAAGGTGGACACGATGGTGAATATATGGATAATATGGCAAAATAAGATGTATTTCATAAACAAAATGAGATAAAAAGCGAGGGCTAACATCTCCCCCAAACTGATGATCAATCATGTCCTCATGCTTGCTTTTTCCTCTTTTACCTTCTAAGCTCTGATGTTGATCCCATTCCTGATCCTAAACTACCCACCATGGTTTCATCCTGTTTGTGATTGTTTATAAATTCTCTTGTGACATCCTCATTATGCTTTATGAATTTTTGAAGAAAGCCTATTAAGCATGAATGATAGAGTTTTTCAACTGTTTCCCTATTCCAGTGTTCAATTTGGAAAGTTTTGGGTTATGGTCTTGAAGTCATTTTAAAAAAAAAAACCATTTTATGTACCCATCTACTGTCATTAACTTCATCTTTGTAAACAAAAATTGAAGTACTGGATGTTATCACAATATTAAGGCTTACCTCTTGTTTACTGCTCTTGCCAATCAATCCTTTGTTTTCCTTTTGACAAATGTGAGTTTACTACTTCAAATAAACACAAGAATTGATAGAGAGGTTTAAGAAAACATAAAAATTCATGTTTCTACTATCCTACTCTCCATATCTTACAAATATCTCTTCAAATAGGAAAGACACAACAATATCTTCTATTTCCCGTGCTACTGCCTTTGCCTCCACCCACTTAGTTACATAATCTGTACATACCAGGATGTACTTCTTTCCATTGGATGGAGGGTTGATTGGTCCCACGAAATCTAAAGCCCACTGTTCAAATGGTTCAATCAGTACTTGTGGCTTTAATGGCATTTCATCTGATGCCATTAGTCTACCAATTCTTTGGCAACTGTCACATCTTTTCACATAGGCCTTGGAGTCTTTGAAGATAGATGGCCAGTTGTAGCCAAATTTCAGCACTTTGTATGTTGTCCTCTTATTTTCAAAATGACCACCACATGGTTTATCATGACATGCTTTCAAAATTTCAATAATCTCATCTTCTCTAACACATTTTCTAATCATTAGATCAACACTAGTATAAAATAGATCTCCATTGACCCAAATATATATAGCACTTTCTCTAATTATTCTTCTTTTCTGTTTGTTTTTGTAATGAGATGGTAGGATTCCAGATGATAAATAGTTAGCTATATATGTAAACCATGGAGTTTTGAAATTTATAGCAAATAGATGTTCATCTAGAAAATTATCTAATACTAGATTTGGATCACCAGTTGAATGTAGTCTTGACAGAAAGTCTGCAACTTGATTATCTTTCCTTGTTAAATCTTGTACAGTAATGTTAAATTCTTGCATTAATAACAACCATCTAGTTATTCTTCCATTTGTGATTGATTTATACATTAAATATTTTACGACAGAATGATCCGTGTGGATATAAACTTGATAACCTGTTATATAATCTCAAAATTTATTAACTGCATGTACTATAGCTAACATCTCTTTCTTTGTAACAGTGTAGTTCAATTCTTCTGGTGTTAAGTTTTTGCTGATGAAATATATGACATATTTGAATTGATTCTCTTTTTGTCCAAGTGATGCTCCAATAGTAGTGTCAGATGTATTAGTTGAAATGTGAAATGGCAAAGACCAATTAGGTCCTCAAAGAATGGGTGTAATTGAATATTTTTCTTTTAATTTTTCAAATGCATTCTGACAATTATTTTTCCATTGGAATTCCACATCTTTCACAAGTAGCTTGAATAATGGAAAAGCTATTTTACTGAAATTTTCAATAAATCTCCTATAGTAGCCTACATAACCCAGTAAACTTCTAACTTCTTTTTGTGTTGTGGGTGGTGTTAAATTCACAATGACTTGAATTTTTGTCGGGTCCACCTTAATTCCTGAAGAAGAAATATGGTGTCCCAACACTATCCCCTCAGTTAACATCATAAAAAAAAAATTCATTACTGAGTAATAGATTTGTCTCTATGCATATTTTTAACACTTTTTCAAGATTTTGTAAACATACACAGTGAAATCATCCATGTAAACTTCCACGCACTCGTGAATAAAATCAGCAAAGATTGCAAGAAATTCTCTCTGAAAGGTAGCAGGTGAATTACACAAACCAAAGGGTAATACATTGTATGCATATGTCCCCCATGGGCATGTGAATGTTGTCTTGTCTTGATCTTCTAATTCTATCTTTATCTGATTATATCCACTAAATCCATCCAGAAATGAAAATAATTTCTTTCCAACTAATGAATCTAACACTTGATCGATAAATGGTAAAGGAAAGTGGTCCTTTAATGCAGCTTTGTTGAGTTCTCTATAATCCACACAAATTCTCCATTTCCCATTTTTTCTTAGGTACTACAACTAAGGGTGAAACCCATTAAATATCTGAAATAGGATAGATAAATCTGACTTGTAATAGTTTATGTAATTCTTCTTTCACTATTTCCTTCATCATGGGGTTCATCTGTCTTTGTGGTTTCCTTATAGGTTTTATTTGATTATTAGTGTAAATGTGATGGATGCATGTTTTTGAATGAATTCCTAGCATGTCTTTGTAATCCTAGGAAAAATATTTTGAATATTTTTGCAACAGTGTTATTAGCTTTTCCTCTTGTGATGATTGTAAGTTATTACCAATATTCAAATGTCTCTCAAGACTGATTTCAATGATTTTTCTATTTTAATTGGTAATTGAATTTATAGGAAAAATGCTTTCAAATGTATTTTGCAATGGCTGTATAGTGCAATTTTCCTGAAAAAAAAAATCATTTAAAAGATAACTAGCGGCTTCATATTGAGTTACTCTAAGCTTCTCTGAAATATTTGGTTATGAGATGAATAGATCTAATAAGTCCTCATTTTCTTCCTCCTCTCTAAAATTATAAACTTGATTAAGACTAAGAACAGATTGAAGTTTTTGTGGGTCCTCTCCATCAAGCCATGATAATAAAGAAGGAGATTGAGCGGGAGGATATAATGTAACATGCTTTATTTCATCTCCATGTGCAATAATCATGCTTCCTGACTTGCATGCAATCTAAGCATCTGAAGTGGCTGACCATGGTCTGCCTAAAATTAAGGGATGCCCTCCAAAATTTGTTTTTGGGTGCAAAATCAAGAAGACTACAGGATACTCCCATGAATCGAGTGAGACAATGATATATTCCAATATACCTTCTGGGACAACTTTAAATCTGTCTGCAAGTTCTAAAACTGCAGTAGTAGGTCTAATGTTGTTTAGATTCAAATGTTTCATAGTCTCCGTTGTCATAATTTTGATAGCTTCTCCCAAGTATATTAAAGTATTTGGCACTGAAAATTGGTTAATCAAAATGGTAACCATAGGAATTCCTGGATCAACATATTTTTCAGTGGTTGTGTTTGTGGACATGAGACTAGCTGAACTTCCAATTACCTAGATTGTAGGTGGATCCTTCTTTCTTCTGACAGTTTTCTTAATTCATAATTCCATTATTGTTTCTTCATATATTGGAATGTCTTTAATTTCCTGCAACAAGGGAATTTTAACATATGTGTTTTTCAATTCATCCAGAATATTAAATTCAGGCAGATATATTCGAATATTTTGTTGTATCAATCTCTCTGGATATGGTGGAGTCCGTGTCATAATAGATTTACCTTTCTGAATTTTCTTTTCTGGTTGATATTGTTGACTTTGTTCTCCTTGTTCAACTTCTTCTTCAATTATCAGAGGAGAATATTTTTGTAACACCTTCCCAAACCTTAGGTGGACATCTTCTATGAGAAGAATTGAATAAGTAGGATAATATGTTGCCTCTTCCACATGATATGCTGGTCTATCCACTTTGTTACTTTGATTAGCTACTGGTTGCTGGAAATTGTATTGGTTTACGAGGTGGTTGGTTAGTGGGTAGTTAAAGTTGCTGCATTGACTTAGCATTGGTGGGTTTTGCGATGGATATGGCATTGGTTGATTTTGTTGGAATTGTTGATATTGAGGAAATGGTTGTGGAGGCTATGGTTGTTGATATTGATATTGGTGGGGATACATTTGCTGTGGTGGTTGGTTTCCATAACCATATCCCCTCCAACCTTGTGCAGGTTGGTTTTGATATTGTTGTGGTGGCCAAGCCTGCCATGGCATTGGTGTATTCCATGTATTTCGAGGATATTGAAAATTTTGGGGTTTTTTTGAGGGAATTGTTGAGGCATCCTTGGTTTTCAAGGTCTCCTTGGTGCCATATAGTAAAGAGAATATAATCCTTGCACTTCTTCTCCTTGCAATTCTTTTAATTTGGGACATTTTTATGTTGCATGATTTTTTGTGCATAGTCCACACACTTGTGTACCTTGTAAAGGACATTCCTTGAGTGGATATTTTTACCTACACTTTGGACATAAAATTGCTAAGATTTCATCTTGCTCTTCTTTCTTTTCTTAGCTTTCAAAATATCTACTTGTGTTCCCAAAGTGCTTAAGAGATCTGTTTTAAAATTTTCTAGCAGGCTTCCTGTCTCCACTCTTGTTACTGCACTTGCTGCAGATTTGGAAGCTTTTGATGAAATATATCTCTTCCCAAGCTTTGCTCTTCCCCTGGAGTATTTTTGACATAATTCAACAATTTATTCAAATGGTAAATTGGAGATATCCCATTTTCCCATTACATTAAGAATGTATAAATACTCATATCTAATACCCTTAAGAAAAATAATGCGGATGGTATCAGGACTAAGAGAATGATGTTTGGATTTTTGTAAATTGTAAAGGAATCTTTCCAAATATTCTTCCAAACTTTCGTCTTCTTGTTGTGTCATTATGAAAATGTCTTCTTTCGAGTCTCTAGCCCTGCAGTAAGCTTGATACTTTGTAAGAAAAATTTTCTTCATATCCTCCCAAGAAGCAATTGTATGTTCCTCTAATCCCATGAACCATTTCAAGGCTACTGCTTTCAGAGTAGCAGGAAAAATTTGAAGCTTGTGTGTGTCATTAGTATATCCATAGGTTATACACAAGATATCAAATTCGAACCTAAATGCATCAGGATCTTCTGTTGACATTCCATATAAATTAGGAAATACAAAAGGTGAAATGTTTTTCATTTTTATTTCTTCTCCTAGTATTGCTCTTGCATCTAAAATAGTAAATCCAAAAGTAGTTTCCTGATCATTGTTTACTTCTTGCTCATTTTATTGTGTTCTTCTATTTTGATTTTCTCTTCTTGCTTCTTCCTCTATTCTTCTATGCACTTCTTCTCTTCTGTATTCCTCTACCTTTCTTTCCGCCTCAATTCTTCTTTCTTCTTCTCGTTGTCTTCGCGATTCCCTTTGCTTTCTTTCATATTATAGTCTTTTTTCAAGAGTCATGTTTAGTCTAGTTGATCCTTCTCCTTCTTCAGCCATTTCTTGTTCAAAGATTCATAGTGTTTCAATATGAGGTTGATTTTCTATTTCTTCAACTACTTTGATTTCTTCTAGGACAGGGTGCTCTAGTTGTTCAATAGTTGGTTTTGTTGTGCCTTTTTGTTTCAATATGGAAGGTGGTTCTTTAGGTGATTTCTTTTTCTTTACCTCTAAGGCTAAATATATTTGTCTTTTAACTAAAGTTAATCTCTTGTTTTCCTCTAACTCTTCTATAGTAGGTTTTCCAGCAAGCGATGTTGTTAGTCCCGTGGATGAATGAGCTGTTGGGGGGTTTTGTTTTGCAAATCTACCTTTTTGATCTCTATCTCTAGGCATAAGAAAACATTACTTGAAAGAAAAATTATATTTTTGTTGTTTTTGGTGATTTTATATTATTTTTTTTCTTTTTGTCTTCCTATTTGACCGTTTTGAATATGCCTCCCCAACAACAACGCTAAAATGTTGGGTCAATTTACTGTTGTAAAATAACGAAAGTATTTATTATCAAGTCGGGTTAGTGAAACTTAGAAGCATCCCCAAAGTATATGGGTTTCAGTTATGATCAATTTAGAAGAGGGTTTATTAATGATTAGGGAAATTAATATTACAAATATAAATCTAACTTAAACAATTTCTAAATTCAGATGTGTAATTAGAAGTAGAAAAATCTCCTAACTTAAGAGATTTGTTTGTCCTTCTCTAACAAGACTACCATGTGAATTATAAATAATAAAAAAACTACTTAACTAAACAATAGATTAAGATACATGCAACAATAATTGAAGAAGCTCTTCACTGAAGAGGTCCTCATTATCCTTCATCATTTATTCATTTATCACTAATGCTATTGTTAAAAACGGGAATTCAGAAAAAGCAGGAAAGATGAATTCTAGTTTCTAGTTTCTTTATTAGATAGAAGAAGTATTTAACTTAAATACTGGGTTGACTCTTCATATGCATAATAGAAACAAGATTAAGATCCATCAACAACCATGTAAAAGCATGTAAAGATGAATTATAACTGAAGATCTTGATTAGATAGTAAGAATGTTTAACTTAAACATTTGTTTGTCCTTTCATATGAAAGTTAATAATGATCATTAGATTCATCAATACTCAGAAATAATCAACATAAGCAAGCTACTTCAGAAATTGCAACTACAAAATAAACTAAGAAGTGCACTTAGCTCGGTGTGGGGGCCCTCCACCCTTGCCTCACATTGAAGGTGAATTCAGATACTTAAGACTTCAATCAATCAACCATCATATAAAAAAAACAAATATGATAGAACAAATCTTCAATTATGTCTCCAAGTCTTAGAAATAATAATGTTAATCCATACAAGTTCTACATATCAATGCCTTCAAAGTTTGAGTCTTAAATAGATAAATTATCTAAAAAAATCATCTAAAATAGCTCATATAGTCATAATATCCTTATCCTATCAAATCGAGTCAAATTCATCCATCAGATTCTTCAAAATCTAGAAAATCCCACAAAATAAGAGTTTTGACCTAGTTTCTAGGGATCCTCCATAAAGACAGGTCCTATTTGACCACCTTTGACCAGGCCTATTAAAGCTCAGTTTTACTGTACCAAAATTTGTACACTTATTCTTAGTTCCCGCGGCTTCTAGAAATATCTCCAGCTCAAGCCCAAGTGTCGTGCACATATGAAAACCATAAGGCCATTACGGGAATTTCTGATGCTGTCCAAAAATGCACTTAAATTTCAATTTTTACAAAAACTTCTAATAATTGAAAAACATAATTTAAATACCTATATATGAATATTTTGGTCAAAATAAGGTGGATATGATGGTGAATATATGGATAATATGGAAAAATAATATGTATTTCATAAACAAAAAGAGATAAAAAATGAGGGCCAACAAGCACCTTTACTCATTAGTCCAGATTTTTCAAAAGATTTTATTATTTTTTCTTTTGCCTCCGAGCATACTATCTCTAGTGTTTTACTTCAAAATAATGGGGAAGCTCAAGAACAACCCATTTCATTTTTCATCAGCGCATTAATAGATGTTGAACTAAAATATAACATAATGGAAAAAACAAGAATATGCATTAGTCAAGGAACTTAAGGATTTTAGAGTCTTTATATTGCATTCTCAAGTGATTTCCTATGTGCCTGATTCCATGATAAAATATATTTTAGTTCAATGATATAGTGACAGCAAGAGAGGTAGATGGATTGCAAATATGTTAGAATTTGACTTGGAAATAAAGCCCACCAAATTTATTAAAGGACGAGGTGTGGTGAAGCTAATGACTGAAACAAGTCTTGATAATTTTGGCATAAATTTAATTTTTGAATTATCAGATCTTCTAGGTGAAGAATTAGTGGTTAAAGTTGAATATTTCTTCAAGGAAAGTTCATGGTATTGTGATGTTGTTTACATTATGTAAAATTTACAAGTGTCGCAAGGAATATATAAGACTGAAGCTAAATTTTTAAGACTGAAATATGTTATGTACTATATTTTAGATGGGTATTTATATTGGAAAGATCCTCATGGTATCTTTTTAAATTTCTTTTTAGAAGATGAAGCTAATAAAATGAGTAAATAGTTTCATGAAGGAGCCTGTGGAAGACATCACTACTGGAAGGGTACTACAGATAAAATCTTAAGAGATGGATTTTACTGGCCTAATTTATTTTCTGATGCTAGAAAAGAAGTAGAAGTTTTTCATAAATGTCAATTTTTTGAGGATAAGTCAAAATTATTATCTTTACCTTTGAAATTTATTTCTATAGAGGCACATTTTTCATCAATGGGGACTTCAATTCGTTGGTAAAATTCATCTGACACCATCAAGAAACACAGATGGATTTTAACAGGAAAAAATTACTTTACAAAATGGATTGAAGCACTCTCAATGAGGAAAACTACTGACCTTGTGGTTATTCAATTTCCTGAATTTTTTTTTCTAGGTTTAGTTATCCAGAAAGGATTATTATTGATAATGTGTAGTGTTTCAAATCCAAGAGACTAGTAAAATTATGTGAATACTATCATATCAACCTTATCCACTCCACAACCTATTACCCGCAAGGTAATAGACTATCTGAATCGTCAAATAAAAGTCTAGTCAAGATTATTAAAAATATGTTAGAAGACAACAAGGAGGCTTGGCATACAAAACTCAAGTTTTCCTTATCGGAAGACAAGATAAGTACCAAAAGTTCAGTCAATACTACTCCTTTGCAATTATTATATGGTGTTGACAGTACATTTCCTATTTCGATTGGAATTCCTGTTATGAAATATTTCCAGGAATTAGGAGAGGAACTTAATCGTATGCATAGGAGGATAAATCAATTGGTTGAGGTACAACAAGATAAAGAGATAGTTTATGAAAAATATCAAGAAGCTCAAGATAATATTAAGAAATTTTTTGACAAAAGATGAAAGAGGATGACTTCAAATTCCAAGACTTAGTTTTTAAATGGGATGCACTAATTGAGGACAAGGGTAAGCATGGGAAGTTTGAAACATTTGGAAAGGGTCGTAAAAAATTGCAGCCTTCTGTGGTAAGAAAATTTCAGCCTAGAAGATATGCAAGGAGAATTACTTCTTGGAGGTCCAATCAATGGATGTTTCCTAAAACATTATATCTCCTAAACAAAGAATGATTTTGAGGTTTCATTGTACATATCCATATATTTTTTATTTTTTTTTGCAGGTGTTGATGAATATTATAAGGAAATTGAAGCACGAAGCGAAGGCCCTGAGGTTCTGATCATATTCATCAAATAATAAATTTTTTTAGACACAATTATATTTTTTCAATTTCAGATTTTGTAAAAATATCATCTCTTAAAAGATGAAGTTCTTATTTCTGAGTCAGTAAAAGTTTTTTTTTGAACTAGTATATGTAATGGATGAAGAAACTGGTCTATGGGGTTCTTGTTGCCATCATTGATCAACAACATCCCCGTGAAGCCAACTGTTATCAAAATAAACTTTGTTTTTAAATATTTTTTTTCAGAAAAGGATGACAATTCAGTGTCAACATTTTATATGTAATAAACAAGGAAATTAATGATAGTGTGGTTATCACCATTTTAGTGATCTAATCAAGTCTATTTAAGAAATTCGTTGACAACGTTCTCATCATCATTTCCAATTTAGCCTGTTAGCACCAAAACAAAATTTAAATTTTGTTTATTGTGATTATGCTGACCATGTCAGCGTTAGTGATATCATTAAAATGTGTCTCTATCCAACTCGAAGGGGTAAAAAGGACTGGTTAATAAGTTTTTTTGGCTCCCATGAGTGAATGTCATTGTAATATTTTTTACCATATGACATGAACCGCATTTTATAATTATCACCTCAACTATGTAATTATTTTCCCACATTTTTGTAATAGTTTGTTTCACAAGTCAGCATATTATACCATGTATAGTAAGAAGTCTTTAAATTTACTTTGAAGTTAGTTGTGCATGGCGATTGTATCCTCGTTTTAGTAAAGATATTTGAGATTCAATCCTGACAAGGCCACACAACAAAATGGCAAAGGAGGTAAGGCAAATCATTTTTAGCCTAAGATGTCAGGCCTGTTAATAATCTACCCCGACATTAAGCATTAGTTTCAACAATCCATATGGAGTGAAGTTTTTCACCACTGCACCAACTACCATGATGTATTGGCTCGGTACTTTGTTCAGGGATTTGATGGGAATCACATGTAGGGATCAATGTCCCTTTATTTATGAAAGAGGATTTCAAGGGTCAGAACTGGAGGGCCGAAGTTCATAGGAGTTGGATTTAGGACAAGTGGAGTTGGCTATTGAATATCACAAAATCCTACTTCACCTGCAAAGGGAGATATAATCGGGTAAACCTCTACCACTTCTATTTCCTTGTACGTTTAGTTATTCAAGCTATAATTAACCACTATTTCATCTACTGGAAATTCTTAGGAATATGGAATATAGGTTCAGGGCTTGAAAATACCCCTCCTCTCATTTCATATATCACAAAGCCACAATCAAAATTTTAATTGAAAACCATCTAGCTAGGGCAGGGAGGACTTGGAGCCACTTCATATTTTGGGGAGGCTTCTAACCTCAACCCCCTAAAAACAGAGGAAGAAATAAATTTTCCACTAAAGGGAAAAAATGTCATAAAACTACCCCTGTTCACCTAGATCCTAGCCATAATAAGGTAGAGGCTCCTTCCACATCCTCTAGCCCTAAAATCCCCAAAGGCTACCAGAGAAGGAGTGCTAGGCTTACTAGACCTAACACTGCATCTCCTGTGAGCCTACCTACTACTGTTAGTTCTCCTCAAACCGTCAGTTCTCATGTTACAACTTCATCTCGTGCATACATAAATGTACCAGAGGTTAATAAGGATAAAGAGGCTGAAATTGAGACCCCAGTTGAATATATGCCACCTAAAACCACGAAATGAGGAAGACAACCTCACACTAGGCTAAAAAATAAGCTAAGTATTAAAATCAAACTGAATAATAACCTAGAATTAGCTAAAAACGTGAGTGATGTAGATGATATACCCATGAAGCACCTGATCATTAACAAGAAGAAAGTTACACGGTCTAAAAAGAGCAAAGAAGCTAAATGGAAGGGTCTTATGGAGACGAGGAAAAGCAAGAAACAAATACCGGAGAAGGTAGATGTACTTCTCAGGGAATATACTACCTGATATCCACTACTTCATGGGTGATATCCATGATGGACCTCAGTTGACAGCCAACATACCCTTGCAACCTTCTTCTTGCTTTTTGTGTAATTTCTCCGCCACCTGAGACAACCATGTTGTCCCTCGCACACTTGTATTGATTGTATATTTGAAGGTGGGCCTCCAGAATATAAAGGTATTTCTTATAATTTGGTAATTTTTTATTGAGTTTAATTATCATGAAACTTATGGGCATGGATTGATGGGGAGATTTGGTGGAAATAGTGGACTTAGCCTATGCTCTTGTCCCCTTGATATATTTTGGATGTTTCCCTGGATCTTAGTCTCGTGGAATCTCCTTTATTGACCATTTCGTTCTAAAGTGGTACTACTTGGGAAACCCCGAATTTGGGTGCACAATCCCACTCCTTTATTCGCATATATTACTCCCTTTCCACTCATTATACCCCCATTCATCATTTCTCCCACCTAAGTTCACATTGTCTCTCTTGGTCCACTTGGGGGAAGCCTCCTTATCCCCTTGCCCCCACCTTGGGTTAGGCCTAGAATGATGACCCAAAGGTTGAAGTGGCTAAAAGAAAAAGAAAAATAATAAATGGCCACACTTAACAAGAAATTGTACCATAAAATGCAAAAGATAGTCAGGACAAAAATAATTAGCACGTGGGAAAAATCTGACACATGAGCTCTACCCAATCCATGGTCACCACCCTGGTTTTATAGGCCATAGATGAGCCTCCTTATCATTATGGAAACCATGATTGTACCAACCCCTTGAGGGAAATTAACCACCCTACAATAAAGTGTGTAATCACTGCTATATATTACACATCATGCTCTTGTATTTTGAGCCCCGAGCAGTTAGTTAGAGAAAATTCATAAAAGGAAAAATGAAGATAAAGAAGGGTGGTAAGATCAAGGTCGGGGCACCTCATGTACCACAATTTCTCCCTCCTACACATTATATACCTAGGTGTGGGCTTTCCCTTATCTAGTTGTCCATATGCCCCAATATGTGGCCCAAGATTTCCCCTCTCATCCCCTACTCCATCCTACTTATCTCTCATTTTCCAAATCCATTAGAGGGATGTATATTGGACATATTATCCCCTTTAAGGGTTGAAACCATCTAATAAGGTGTTTGGTTAACCGCATTTTGATATTCGAGACAATAGCACATGCCAAAGCCCATTACAAAAGGGAATGCCATTATGAGGTTCCCATTTTGTTATCCATGGTTTTTAAACTCTTTTACATAATTATTCTAATGAATTGTTGTACTAGAAGCCTGTGGGACACATTGGATATTATACAAGATTGCAAGTCATTTATATTTTGGTTTGGTCTCCCTATATGGGGTCCTAACCACGAATGTATATATTGTAACAAATAGGGTGTGCGTATAGAGCCATGGGCCTCCACATCAACAAAAAACACTCCATGGATCCCCACCAATGTTTAGAGATTACTAGCGATCCACTTTTGGGATGATGATTATGTGCTTAGTGCATTATGCCCAATAGGCCCCACAAGAACCCCACACTCTTGGTGGGTGTCCCATGACTTGTACGATGTCATGGAAGTGTTAATTCCATCTCTCGATCCCTTGCAAAATATTTACAAGCATATTTAACTCATATGGGGACCCATGGGGTCGTTTATGTGCCCCCACATCCACTGCGAGCACCATAGGTCTACTACTTGGAGCGGAATGGGCCATTCCCTTGTACATCATATTTTAGGAGGAATTTATTCATCATTATGGCACTTATGGATATCATTAGGCCTTTGGAGGGCCCCATGACATGCACATATTATTATTTTACCTCCTAAGAGTCTTATTTTCCCATTTATGAGCTAGTATGGTCGGCTTGTCACCAAAGGGGTTTTATTTGCAAATTATTTTATTAGTAGGCGATAACGTAGGCTCATAGGCTAAAAAAGGGGTATAAATTGATGCTATCTACTTTCATTTGTTTTTGGATCTCTCTCTCTTAAGAGAAACTCACATTTTTTCCGTAGTGGAGATTTTTGGATAATGGATGAATTTTGATGTATGGATTTGGGTAATTTCTATATTGGAGCTTCTTATGAACAAATTGATGCTGGTTGGATATACTCTCTAAGTGTAAATTTGATGCTATTTTTCTTGTTTCTGCATTTTACTATAATTAGGGCTAATTCCTGCATGATGGAAATGTGAAATTATATGTCTATTTATATTATTTTATGTATGGACCATTTTTATATGAATGAAATTTCCTAGAGATATTTTTTTTTTTGATAATCTTACATAATTTGTATGAAGTATAAATGCTTGAAGGTCACTTTTCTTATATTTCCCTTAACATTGGACAAAGATGACTTTCTAGGTCGCCTTGAACAAGAAACCTAGTTCTTAATAATTGTCATCTTTGACTCCATATCCCCAACTGAATTAGGCACCGGTCCCTCACAAAAGGGTGTTCAATTTCCCCTATTTTTGAATTTCCCCCTTTTCCCAAGTCTAGCGCCATTAGGTTCCCTAGGGCATCAAATCATTGAGAATTTAGCCATACGAAAATTTTTATCTCCTAAAGGCAATTGTGCTTGTGGGTCCCCTTGCTCTCCTATGAATTTGGGCCAATTCCAAAGGTGGAATCTCTCGGTACCTCAAGCCCTAGCTCTGGGATCAAATTTTTCCCTGTGTTTCTTAGGGCTAGCACCTAGCAGGATCAATTTGACATTTTGAAGTAAAGTTATTTTTTGATCCTTCCCCCTCACCTTGTCTAGTATAGGAGCAACATTGGTTGCTATATTCCATCCTTGAACCTAAGCTGGGTCCACTTGGTCCCATGTGGTCCCATTTCTTGTTAAAAATTATTCATCAAGGACTATTTGGGAATCCAAGTTCTTATAGGATTTTAGGGATCGAAAAGTACTTATAAAAGCTATTCCCTTCATCCTCGCTCTCTAATCCTCACCCTCTCTCCCTTGGAATGCAAGTCCCTTGCTTAAAGAGCAAGGAATTTATATTCTTCACCTCCTCCTTGGGAAAGGGTTTATGGGACCACTTCATACCTATTCATTGACTTATCCTTTATAGGTGGCTTCCCAAAAGCACTGGGACTCCTGTCATTGGTGAAATTTTGTAAACAGTAGGGAGTCTTAGTCATGGTGACAGTGGGCTAAGCCTCCAACATTTCCCTTAATCTAGAATTTTCCCTCTTAGGAAACCCTTTTAGGTCCCCTACTAGTTTGAGTGGTAACAATACCCTCAGTTAGGAGGCTTGGGGAAGAAAACTTAAAATTTTGGCTATGTACTTGAGAAAGTAGGGTTTTTTTTTTATCACTGACATTCGACCTAACAATTTTTACATAGAATGGAATAGGCGAGAAGCGGACATTCCCATCATCAATGATTTTTTATGAGCTGGAAGTTCCATTGTCATAATTTTTTAACAAAGTTGTATCTCCATTGACATAAGATGATTAACGGACAAGAGCCGACAACCTTACTTTCAACGATTTTGAAAGTTGAATGCTGACATCTCTGTTGTCAATAATTTTGTTGAAGCTGACATTCTCACTGTTAGCGAATTGTGAAGAAAAAGTTGGAGCATAAATACAAAAAAAAAGTCCATTAGTGAAATGCACAGTTCAGAAAACTAATGAAGCTGACAGTGGCAGTATCAATATTTTTCACGAGGAGGTCCAAATGAAAGAAGAGATCAAATAGAGAGGCAATTTTGTTGGAAAATTTGATCCTGTTTAGTAGAGGGACCTATTTTTCTAGCTAGGATGTTGTACTATCAGTTAGGGACCTGTTTCTATTTACAAGGAAGATAGTTTTAAATATATTTCACTTAACCTGTATATCACCATATTTTATAGCAAATATTTTTAGGAAAAAACTTAATGTAGTTAAGGTTTTCTTAACATGCATGAACTTGAAGATATTTTGGATATTTTTATATTATTTTAATTAATATAAATACTATTATTATGTAATCAGTTGGTGTATTGTCTATAAAGACATTTTCATAAGAATGAAAAAGGGTTCGATTTTATTGAAAACATTTTCATTCTAGTATATTTGATCAGCCTTGAATATATTACAGTTTTTTACGAGCATTTTTTAAGAAACATATGTGTTTTAGTTCCTTGTAATTTTTCCCTTTGTTTATAAAAAAAAATTCTTCATGTCTAGAAATTTCAGTGTATGAGATCTGGATTCATATATGCTCTTGTTGGGTGCAACCCAAATTGGCTTCGATTTTGGCATTGTTGATATACCATGTAATATCTTAGGGGCTTCGGGGTGGGTCGAAGCCCCTCCCTTTTGTAATGGGTTTGGGTTGTCTTTTTCTTAGCTCATGGTATTTGGACCATGGTATTGTGTAAATGTAATGTTATATAAAGGGATGTAATGATATGTTAGAAAATAGAGAATTGTGATTTTTATGGTTAAGGGATAGTTTTATATCTATCTTTTGTAGCGATGGAAAGGCTTTGTAGCTGAGTGCGTAGAGACCATGGAAGAGTTTGAAACTTAATTCATAGACCACCTACAGCTGTGTGCGTAGGTCAGGGAGCTGAATGTACTTAAAATATCCATCATAATAAAGAGGAGGAAGTTTCGAGATGATATTATGTGTTCTTATGTGTTTCTTGTCTATTTTCTTATTATTAGTTGTTGTGAAGTAGTTGTTACACTTGTGCTTTATAAAAATGTAGTTTATGACGTTTTATAATGTGTTCTATTGAATTGGAAAAGTAAGTAAAGGGTTTTATATAACACAGTGAGTTTATGTATATAAAATATAATAGTTGAATAGTACATTAACCACATCATGCAATCCCACAAGGCTACATAAACCTGGTTTTTCAACCAACCATAGTCACCTTGGGTGAGACTACGATATGCTTGTAGGTCATTGCCAAAAGGGTCGGTTATCAAGGTTTTGATGATGCACAACATTTATCAAACCTGGGTGAATCCCAATAAACCCAAAAAATGGTTTATTTGTTGGGAGAGAGATATATTTGAGGGATATGTGGATGTGGCACCCATCGACGAAGGAAATTCAAGATTGGATTGTCCAAAAGGAGCGAGAGTTTGCAGATCAAGAGAACAAAAACCATTTTTTGAAATCTAAATCTTGGTTATAGAGGTATATTTTCACAAAGTAGTAAATTTTTTTCTTAGGATCATTTCCTGGTGAATTATATGAGTGGGTGTCAAGGTTGGCTAAAAGGAAGGACTGCTTTAAGAACGAAGAACCTAAAACATGGAATCCTGATTTGATACAATGAATCAAAGGCACTAACAAAAATATCTCAAGGGATGTTGATTTCTATATTGCTAGCATCTTGGGAGGCTTCATTACTGAGTTCGCAATACACTCGACTATATCTGACAACAAAGTAGAGCAAATATTCTTCAAACGACTGTGAGGTAAGTACTTGAAATATTTGAAACTCTGGATTAAGATGCTTCTACATGAAAAGGGAGTTTTACTTATGCAATCAAATCGCTAGTTTACTTATGTTTGGAAGAAGAAGTAAATATGAGTAAGAAATGAGTACAAAATGAAGTGGAAAAAGGTATAGAGTATATACTAGAAACATACATCGCGAAGAAGACCTAAAGACCTTCATAGAGACTGATTATAGTTCCCTGCTGAGTGAATCTACAGGTGAAAAAGAAGAAAAATCCTAATAGAACTCCCACGAAAATTTGCAGTATATCCCCTTCTAGCCTGAGAGTTCACCGAAGCTAGAATACAATAATAGTCAGGGTGCTAGTGGTCTCCTGGTCCCCCTACCCCTAATATCACCCCTCCCCCTCCCCCTCTCCTTCCCCCTTACACCCCAAAAAGAGGTATGGTCGATGATATGAAGCTACATGTTTTTAGAGAAACTAGGCCAGAGAATCCAGAGCAGTTTTGGTTCTAGCTAAAGTTGTATGGACAAAAGAGTAGATAAATGAAGAATATATAAGAAAGGAGTAGCTTGTTATCATGCTGCGAGATATAGAACTCACATGATACATGAAGTATTCCACTAATAAGACTGTACATTTGAAGACATTAAGAAAGCATTGATATGGGAGTTCAAGAAGCCGACATATAAATCACAGTGTATTACTGAGTTAAAGGAGATCAAATAGAAAAATAATGAGTATGTTTGGGAGTTTGATCAAATATTTAAGGTGTTATTGGATCAATTAAGCTCCAACACACCTCTGCAAAAAAATAAAGAATGGTTTATAGGTGCATTGCTACCACATATCAAGTTGTGATTAACGCAACAAAAGATAACAACTCAAGCCGAAGCTCTATAAATTGTGATGTAGTTGGAAGCTTCACCTATAGGAGACACTAATGCAGGTATGTAGCATATTCAAATTCAGCTGGTGAACTTGACGCTACAGTTGCAAGATATCAAGAAAGTAAAATAAGTTAGAGAAGAAGTGTGGTGTACAAGTGAAAATCATAGGGCCATTCTAAGGAATAGTGCCTTGTTTTCAGGGATTACATGGCTAGTGGAGCACCTAATCCCTTGAAATCGGGATCCAGTCAGTGGTGCGAGATATGCAGGACGAGAGGCCAACATCGCTTTGAAGATTTTTATTTTTTGCATAAATATGTGTGATGCAGGAGCATTAGCTCGGAAAATACCTTGTATTTTTATTAAACCTAGGGGGTCTCATGTTTTTGAGAAATTATTAATTTTATGTAAATATTAATGAGATTTTGAGTGATTAAATTATGTTTTTAATTAATTATATGTGAGAATTTTTAAATGTTTCCAAACAACTGGAAAACATGAGAGAAATTAGATGAGAGATATCTAAGAGATAATTATGAGCCTAAGTTAGATTTAGTTTCAAGGTTTTAGGGATAAAAATCTAGATTTTAGGGGTGTTGAGATATTTGAGGATTTGTTGAGCTATTTAAGGGATGTGAACCAAAATTGGTTCAATTAAATTTGTATAAATTGATATGCCTCAAAGGCAAAATAGATAAGGTGAGATTAGAGTGCAGAATAGAGAAAGAGGTTGTAATCCTTCGGGCATTTGTAAGAGGGCCAATGATTTGAAAATCAGGCCAGGAACTGAGATTTCCATGTAAGTAAGTTCACTTGTTATATGAAAGCATTGGTTTCGAATTATGTGCCTTAATGGATTGATTTATGTGTGGTTAAATTCTTGTATTGAAGATTTCATATACACACTATATGCGTGAGGAATATTTTAAGGTTCTGTAAGAGAATGGACAAGAAGCGCGTGTTGAAGTTTTAAGTATTGAAATGTTGAATCTGTGGGAATAGATTCGATGTAATTTTGTATCCATCAACATAAAAATCTCTACACATAGTCGAAGGATCAATGTCATTTAATATTGATATGGCAATTATGGAAATTTCGTATGGAGGAGCGAAGAAATTCTGAAGCGAATCGAGCTTCAAGAAGCGATAGATCTGATGCAAACAGAAAGGGATTATGTTAGAATCAACCCACCGTGCATGCGTAGGCTACACAAGAAATCAAGGTGGAATCGTGTGATATACAACGTGAAACTAAATTGAAGGGATGTTTGATGGAAGAGCGAGATCGACTTACATTTCACAGCAGTTTAAATCTAGTTAAAGTGCCAAGTTCTGGCTTGGAAAAATGGGACAATTGACACGTAGACGTGTGTAAGTTGGTAACCTTCTGTTTAGTGCAGAAATCAAACGATGATTAGGCGGCATTTGCATCCATGAAATGTACGCAGAGGTTTGTAACAAATCTAGTTATTTAATTTGAATAAATTTTTATTATATCACCGAGATAAGGAAGGGCCAGCCGTTCTGTCGATTGAAGTGGAACGCTGTTGATGGACATACAACCATCTGTTTGTTTACAACATGTTAATATGTATATTGAACATTTTTTGATATGAATTGGAAGCATTGAGTGCGTTGGACACAAGTCAGTAAGTACACTGGAGGAAATTGAATTCGGCATTGATCAATGAGATACACTAGCTCTATTCAATTGGAGCGATGCTAGTCAAATAATTTTGATGATCGAAGGCAAGGAAGCCACAAGAGAAGGGATCGGTTTGTGATAAATCGAGTTCTGAAATGGGTGAGCCATCCAAAGTATCAAGACGCAAAATTGAGCACTGTGTTGAGTTTGGAGGACACGCAAGAGTAGAATTGGCATTGAATTTGGTTCATACGTTTATTGTGAGGAGCTGAATTATAAAACTATGTTTTAAGGTGAGGGCGCAATTGAATTTGCGTGGCGTTCATGAGGTAAGAACATTTGTATTAAAACTGTGGCATATCTCTTATTGCGTTGACTGAAATTGGGATGTGGCATAGTTAGTCCAATGATCGACGTGTAATGTTGTGTGGGCGATGTTATTTTAAATGATAGGCAATTGGTATGTTGAGCCAAGTCAAATTTTTATGTCAAGTATAAATATTTGACATGAGGGGTTATTAAGTGCAGGCATAATAATTATATGCGATAAACAGGGTTTTATATTGGCATTGGGTTTGTCAAGATTAAATTTATGTATGGTAATTCTTCAAAGAGTTGAAGTGACTTGAGATGGCATATCTGAATGAGATTTCGGATTGGTTGATAATTTGAATTATTTGGTTTTGTTGAAATCATTGGTTGAGGGTTGAATGGTGTTTAAATGATATGTGTTTTGTATGAATTTTTTTTTATTGGGATTGTTTTAAAGCATGGGCGCATTCTTTTATTGAATTTGATTCCAGTATTAAAAGCCATGTGTGATTGTTGGGTGATTGGCATGCATTCTAAAATGCATTATAATTATTAATTTGTGAGTTGGGTTTAATCACATGAAGAGGTGACTGTTGGGAGTATGGTATTCATAAACCATAAAAGAGTTTTGAACCATAGGTTTGAAGAGCTTCCGCATATGAGAAATTGGTTGTATGATTTTATAATCATAGGGAAATGATTGTTAAGATGAAGCTTCCGCGAATGATGATGTGTGAATTTTCCCAGACTTAAAGTTTTAGTTGGGTAATTATTGAGATGAATTTTTGTATGCATGAGAATGGGAGAGATTCTGGGTTGCAGGGTTTTCCTGCATCATTTTTGGTATCAGAGCTGGAATAGCTCTGTGTGAAGATTCAATTTTTTTCAGTTAAATTAATTGCATGTGATGAATAAAATTCAGATTTTGAAACTAATTAAGATTGCAGCACAGAGATGCAGTGCGGGTGAAAGATAAGTCAAGATCAACAGGATCTTGAAGGTGAGTTAATGATCATTATTATTGAACTCTGGTTTGAAGGTTATGCTTGAAAAATTTGGGTTGCAAGCAGGTTGAAGAAAATCTCAGCAGAAGGAAGTAGATCACAGCTGGAGAGCAGTGATGAAGGAGTCCAGCAAGGGATTCTAAGAGAGAGTGGCAGAACCTGAAGATTCAACAGAGGTTGAATAAATTTGCAGATGAGTGAAGCCTGAAGGAGCAGTGGAAAAATGCTCGAAAGGTTCCAGCAGAGGACCGGTGATTACCAAGAGACCAAATCTGGAGAAAGGGATTGGTGAGGTAAGTGGCAGCAGGAGAGTGTGCTATTGTAGAGGCTTGGTGCAACTCATGGGTGAGAAACTCATGGCGAAGGAGATGACTACTTAAAGTCATAAAGGAGAGAGCAGAGGTTCAAAGAGAGGCCACAGTAGAAAGAGGGAGAAATATGCCAAGGAAAATGGCATGAGACAGCAGTTAGCTAATGAAGAATATGACAAAGAGTTAGATGAGATCAGAGAACAATTTTATAAACTGAAGATGAGGATAGAGGAAAGCCAAAGGGTTGGTTGGCTCATGAGGAAGAGAGTGAAGTGGCAGAGGCTACAACAGAAAAGAGATCAACAGATAAACATGCAGTTAACAGAAGAGCTAAGGGAGCTCAAGCAGATGATGGATGTACAGTTGGGTTGTACACAGCTCAAAGCAACTGAGTTGAAAGTGGAGGTTTCCATTGATGAAATAGAAGAAGAGATCATTGATTAGTTCTTGAATTATTGGGCAAATCCAGATCAGCTGGATAATGTAAAACCGTGTATTTTTATAGCTGACAATTGTGATGTGATTACAGGTTTTACTGAGGAGGATGCGCAATCTTGTGAAGCTGTCACAAGTGTGGAAAATAATATTTCAGGAGATAAATACTCTGAAGAAGAAGACAGTGATGCTTTTGTACTCGAAGCTGGTACAATACAAGAGGAAGTTCTTGTGAATGAAGAAGAGGATCAGTTTGAAGAGCCGGTATATGAACCAACAGTTGAGACTGTTGAACTTTGTGATTTTCAAGCTGAAAGTTTGTGTGTGAATGCAGGGACTGTAAGTGATGGTGAAATGCTTCAGCAATGCCACAGAGAAATTGCATTGTTGGAATACTTGTTGGTGAATTCGGAGTATGACAAGGAGATTGCAGCAGAAGAAAGAGTTCAGTATAGTGAACAAGAGCATAAAGACATCATGGAAACAGATGGTGTGAAGGAAACACTGGTTGACAGTCTTGAAATTTCTTTAGATAATTCTTTGGGCAGAGAGAATCAGCATACTGATGTGCTGATTGAGGTGGAAAATTCAGAACAACATACTGAAGTGCTGGCAGAGGGAAGTAAGGCACTGAGGCCTTATGATTTTTGTTTTAACAGGTGTTTTGTGAATGTAGGTATTGTTGTAGGTACTGAAGAACATTTGACTCAATTGAGCAGTCGAATGAAGGAAGACGAGAATTCTGTGGAAATTTCAAATCCATGGGATGAGGAAGTTATGTTGCTGGAATTGATGCTGAATAGTCAAAATTCAGTGCAGGAAGAATCTCAATTTCAGAATTGGGAATTACAGAGGCAAAGAGATGAAGATAGCAGAAAAAAGTACACAATGTACCAGTCCAGTAAGTTTCTGATAGGAGAAGGCAGAGAAGAAGTTTTCTGTTTCAGAAAACAAGAGGGCTTGGATGATTGGGCGGTAGTAAAAACTGAGCAAGTAAGAACTGAGCAAGTAAGATCTCAGCAAGCAACAAGGAATCAGCAATCTGAAGATTTATTGGACAGAGAAATTGAATTAATCATAAAAATCATGTTGAAAGTGTCTCAGAGGAAGACATCGACAAGGAAGAGAAGCAGCAACAACAACAAAATGAAGACAGAGACACATTGTGAAAGTGCAGCAAGTGGAGCAAGGCAGCATAAGATATGGAGACCTGGAGAAAAGCAGCAAACAATAGATATAGATGATGAGTTATAGAACAAAGTGTGGGATCCAGGTGGACAAAGACTTAAACGCATGATCAGGAGATCATGATCATTTTCAACCTTGGGAGTCTGATGCAGGAGCATTAGCTTGGAAAATACCTTGTATTTTTATTAAACCTAGGGGGTCTCATGTTTTTGAGAAATTATTAATTTTATGTAAATATTAATGAGATTTTGAGTGATTAAATTATGTTTTTAATTAATTATATGTGAGAATTTTTAAATGTTTCCAAACGACTGGAAAACATGAGAGAAATTAGATGAGAGATATCTAAGAGATAATTATGAGCCTAAGTTAGATTTAGTTTCAAGGTTTTAGGGATAAAAATCTAGATTTTAGGGGTGTTGAGATATTTGAGGATTTGTTGAGCTATTTAAGGGATGTGAACCAAAATTGGTTCAATTAAATTTGTATAAATTGATATGCCTCAAATGCAAAATAGATCAGGTGAGATTAGAGTGTAGAATAGAGAAAGAGGTTGTAAGCCTTCGGGAATTTGTAAGAGGGCCAATGATTTGAAAATCAAGCCAGGAACTGAGATTTCCATGTAAGTAAGTTCACTTGTTATATGAAAGCATTGGTTTGGAATTATGTGCCTTAATGGATTGATTTATGTGTGGTTAAATTCTTGTATTGAAGATTTGATATACACACTGTATGCGTGAGGAATATTTTAAGGTTCTGTGAGAGAATGGACAAGAAGCGCGTGTTGAAGTTTTAAGTATTGAAACGTTGAATCTGTGGGAATAGATTCGATGTAATTGTGTATCGATCAACATAAAAATCTCTGCACATAGTCGAAGGATCAATGTCATTTAATATTGATATGGCAATTATGGAAATTTCGTATGGAGGAATGAAGAAATTCTGAAGCGAATTGAGCTTCAAGAAGCAATAGCTCTGATGCAAACAGAAAGGGATTATGTTAGAATCAACCCACCATGCATGCATAGGATACACAAGAAATCGAGGTGGAATCGTGTGATATATAGCGTGAAACTAAATTTAAGGCATGTTTGATGGAAGAGCGAGATCGACTTACATCTCACAGCAGTTTAAATTTGGTTAAAGTGCGAAGTTCTGGCTTGGAAAAATTGGACAATTGACACGTAGACGTGTGTAAGTTGGTAACCTTCTGTTTAGTACAGAAATCAAATGATGAAGAAGCGGCATTTGCATCCATGAAATGTACGCAGAGGCTTGTAACAAATCTGGTTATTTAATTAGAATAAATGTTTATTGTATCACCGAGATAAGGAAGGGCCAGCCGTTCTGTCAATTGAAGTGGAACGCTGTTGATGGAAATACAACCATCTATTTGTTTACAACATGTTAATATGTATATTGAACATTTTTTGATATGAATTGGAAGCATTGAGTGCGTTGGATGCAAGTCAGTAAGTACGCTAGAGGAAATTGAATTCGACATTGATCAATGAGATACGCTAGCTCTATTCACTTGGAGCGATGCTAGTCAAATAATTTTGATGATCAAAGGCAAGGAAGCCGTAGGAGGAGGGATCGGTTTGCGATAAATCGAGTTCTGAAATGGGTGAGCCATCCAAAGTATCAAGACGGAAAATCGAGCACTGTGTTGAGTTTGGAGGACATGCAAGAGCAGAATTGGCATTGAATTTGGTTCATACGTTTATTGTGAGGAGCTGAATTATAAAACTGCATTTTAAGGTGAGTGCACAATTGAATTTGCATGGCGTTCATGAGGTAAGCACATTTGTATTAAAATCGGGGCATATCTCTTATTGCGTTGACTAAAATGGGGATGTGGCATAGTTAGTCCAATGATCGATGTGTAATGTTGTGTGGGCGATGTTATTTTAAATGATAGGCAATTGGTATGTTGAGCCAAGTCGAATTGTTATGTCAAGAATAAATATTTGACATGAGGGGTTATTAAGTGCAGGCATAATAATTATATGCGATAAACAAGGTTTTATATTGGCATTGGGTTTGTCAAGATTAAATTTATGTATGGTAATTCTTCAAAGAGTTGAAGTGACTTGAGACAACATATCTGAATGAGATTTCAGATTGGTTGATAATTCGAATTATTGGGTTTTGTTGAAATCCTTGGTCGAGGGTTGAATGGTGTTTAAATGATATGTGTTTTGTATGAATTTTTTTTTATTGGGATTTTTTTAAAGTATGGGCGCATTCTTTTATTGAATTTGATTCCAGTATTAAAAGCCATGTGTGATTGTTGGGTGATTGACATGCATTCTAAAATGCATTATAAGTATTAATTTGTGAGTTGGGTTTAATCACATGAAGAGGTGATTGTTGGGAGTATGGTATTCATAAACCATAAAAGAGTTTTGAACCATATGTTTGAAGAGCTTCCGCATATGAGAAATTGGTTGTATGATTTTATAATCATAGGGAAATGATTGTTAAGATGAAGCTTCCGTGAATGATGATGTGTGAATTTGCCTAGACTTAAATTTTTAGTTGGGTAGTTATTGAGATGCATTTTTGTATGCATGAGAATGGGAGAGATTCTGGGTTGCAGGGTTTTCCTGCATCAATGTGCAAACCCCAAGGAATCTGTTTTGTAATTTTTGTAAGTCAGTAGGAAATGATGAGAATAAATGTTGAAGTTATGATTTAATCATGGAATGTAGTGTTACTTAAATAATGCAAGTAGAAGAGCATGCACATGAGGCCAATGGACATCATGGTGGTAGAGGAGGTTATCAAGGAGGAGGTCGAGGAGGTGGTGCTAGTGAAGGACGTGGACATATAATTTACTATAATTGCAGCTAGGCAGGTAATTTTGCAAGAGACTACCAGAATCCCACTATGACATGTAAGTATTGTAATTCCTTTTATCATGTAATTGAATATTATCCTATTCTTATGGAAAACATGCAAGAAAAAAGGAACCAATAGGCCACACAGAACAATATGAAAGCTGAAAGAAGAACCGATGAACCCTTGTGTTAATATTGTCACTAGAGGTGGAGTTGTGACTGGAAGAGATAAAGAAGATGGAAAGAAGGAATTTGAAAATGTAGGTGCATGGGTTAGGAATAATATGGAGAAAGTTCATGTTTTTGATGTTTATAAATAAATGAAAGTCTTTATGGAAGTGAAGGAAATTTTTATGGATGCAGGAGCTTCGACACCTACTGCATAGGTAGGGCCTAGTAGCTATGACATGTCATTATTTCTGACACAGAACCAAGAAACAATGCAGGATCAAGCTTTGCAACAAAATTCAGCATATCAAGTAACTAATTTGGGAATTTTTCTACATACTTGTATGAATTTGTTATGAGATAAAAATGTTGTAGAGGGGATTTAGGAATTGATAAATTCCCACGCATCAAAAGAGACACTGTGAAGTGAGATGTGTATAGTTAATAATGTACATCGACAAAAGAGAACTGGAAAATAGATGAGACTTTGTTCATAGATAGGAGAATATGAAATGGATAAAGTTATTTTGGATTTGGTATCTAATGCTAATGTCTTGAAAAATAAGACATGGGAAATAATGGGTGAGTCGAAGCTACAATGGTAAAATATTAAGTTAATACTCGCAAATCAATAAAATATCTTTCCTATGGGAAGACTATTAGGTGTCACAGTAGATATTTAAGGAGTTCACACCGTTTCTGATTTTGAAGTAATAGAAATTGTTGATGACATTAATCCTTATCGTGGTTTACTTGGATTTGATTGGAAAATTGACAATTTGGCCATCATCAATCTAAAGAATATGAAAATGACATTTGAAGGAAGCAATATGACGGTGGTTTTTTCTTTATACCCATCAGAAGGAGTAAGATATACAAAGCCGGTGAGAGAAGAATACAACACATAAGACATAGATAACATCTATGAATTGGTAGCCAAGGAAGAAGATTATATTAACCCTACTGCAGATGGAAATTTGAGTTGGGATCATGATAGTACCTACACATCATATTTAGAAGAACATCTGGAGAATTGGCAGAACAGATTGCATGAAATATCCACAAAATGTTGTTCAAGAATAACGAAAGTAGTTCATTGTATGACATATGAGGTATGTAACCTACCTTATTATGATGGTTTGGTTAATGCAAAAATGTTTCTTAATGATTATGGAGAGTGGGTACCAAAAGATCAAATATTTTTAGCTTTGGATACAACCCTAATATCTACCCCTACTAGATGGTGGGGCACACACAAGAAAAACATAGGAGATTGGCAGGTATGTCGAATATTAATATTGATAAGGTTTGGACAAGTAGAAACAAAAATGCAGATGAAATATGATGGTGAAACTGACCCTAGAAATCATATCCAACTATGCATTACATCATGGAAGGATATTCCATAGGAGGAATGGGTAGATGGATTTAATCACACATTAGATACAATTCCTAAATATTGGTATCTAGAAATAGAACTGCGACATGGTACTATGTATTGGGAAGACTTGGTTGATGGTTTTATTTTAACATTAAGCTTTTAGGATGAATGTTTAGGAATAGATTTGGCCCTTCAAGTAGTAAAAGAGAAGATATTTGACGGAGTAACCACACTGAAATGGAAGCAACCTAATTGGGTTGTGTAGATAGAGTATGCAATGGAGTGTTATAACATTATTGTAGAAGCGGAAGAAGATATGTGCAACATCAACATTGTAGAATAAAAAGGACACCATGAAGTACAAGGGCATAAGATAGAGACACCAGACATGACAAAGACATTGAAGACCAAGAAGGTGAATATAGGATCAAAATAAGAGCTCCAGTTTGAACCAATAGGATATTACTCGGACGAGGAGATAGTCAACAAAGTCACAAAATTACTGCATGAATATCAAGAACTGTTTCCCACTAAATTTTTAGATATAAAGGGAATATTAGGAGATCTAGGGGTCATGAAGATTTGCCTGAAATCTGATGCAAAGCCAGTTAAGCAGAGATCTTATAGGTTTAATGTTAGGTGTTACACCATTTTTTGGTCATCTAACCCATTAGTATTAGATGGACCCAAGTACACCATGTAAGACCAATTTTACCCCAAGTATAATTGCATTCACTATGAAAACAACTTAGTAAAAACACCTTTATTAAGTTGTTTATGGTCTAAACAGGAAACCCCATGGGGAAACATTAAATAAATCCATATTTGTTTGATTTTCCTCAAGGAATAATTAGTTAAACAGTGGTTTAATTAATATTTCTAGTTATATTTAACCCAAAACAAGGAAATTAATTAGATAAATAATTATTTATATTATTATTTTCTAAGAAGAATTATTTAAACATTACTTAAATAATATTCTTTGTTAAATATGACTAGATCTCCCTTAAATAATTAAATAAATAATTATTTATTTGATTATTACTCAACCATATCCTTAAAATGATAAATAAATCATTTATTTATTTATTATTTACAAATAAGGAGATTTGACTCAAGTCAAATTCCTTTTCCCTCCAACAAATATAATAAAATATTCCATAAGAGTTGGATCTTGATTTGGTTAATAATATTTTAACTATGCACCAATATCTAGACTAACTCAATATTTTGTTATAAATAGAAGGGTTTTCCCATTCATTTGTCACCTTTTGTTGCCTAAATATCACTCTGGATCTCAAATCTTGGTCTAACTATTGATCCACCATCGTAGCCATATTTTTTCCATTTTTGTCTGGGTTTTCTACACCATCAAGAGAGAGGAATTCTAAATCTTAAGTGCTGAGGACTTACAAGAACCCATCCCATTGAGGAGAACCGGGAACAACCTCTTGTGTTTTCCTCCCAGGTGCCATTAATACAAAATTCATTTGATATATTCTTGTCTTGTCTATTGGATGCATGGAATAAATATTGTTTTTTCTACTGTTTAATGTCTTCTAATGCATAGATCTAGATTTTTTTAGAATTTAACTCGATCACCTAACTGCATATTTGAAGATATTAGCAGCCATTTCTACTGTTAGGTCTATTTGTTATACGCACCTAAAGTGGTATTTTTTCGTACGCTTGGAATTAAGATTCATACTAACAACTGGCGACTCCACACGGGTTTACGATTACGACCGCCGTCGTTTTTCTGATCCTTGCATATCCAACTGCTTCAAACCCTAGGATTTCTCTTCAACCCCTTGTTTTTTCATTTCTTGATGTTGTTTTTAACCTATAAAACCCTAAAATGATAAAAATTCTAACTTCCACGTGTTTTCAGACCCATTGCGCAGGTGACAGACATCAGCCGCAACTGTGACGACAAATTTTTCTGAAATCTGCCACCGAGAGTGCCAGAGGTGCAGGTCACACTTTTCAGCCCAAAACCTATGACCTGACCCTCAGGACTCACATTACAGCCCAAAAAGTGTGACCTCTGCTGAAAACAGGTCAAAAACTGCGACTTGGAATTTTTGGGGGAATTTTTCTGAAAATTTTCTGTGTTTGTCTGAGCCTCTGTTTAGGGTTGTCTAACCTCCGTCTCCACCCATTTTGGACCTGTACTTGTTCTGTTTTACTCAAATAAGTGGGAACCTAGCCCCCTACGGCTTCAATACCCTCCACTTTTTGTGGAAGAGTTTTTGTTGTTGCAGGTTGTCTGAAATTTCAGAGTCTTTAAATTTTTTTTCAGATCTGATACCTCACCTTCTGATCTGCTTCAGATCAGCTTGTTATCCATACAAATCACCTCATCTAGATTTTTTTTGGGTTTTCCTCTAGGGTTCGCTCCATTTCCCTTCAGGAGATGGCCTTTCGCCACCGTTTTTACAACAATTTTTCCTCTGATTTGTTGTTGTTTTCTGCACCAGTTTCCAACAGATTTTGTCTTTTAGATCCCTATCCCTCTTGACCTTAGATCTATTAGCTTTTTTAGTGTGTTTTGATTATTTTTTTACTCACCTATAGACTAGTTGTTGAGAGGCCTGCCTCCTTGGGTTTAGATTATTGCATTATTAGCTATTTATTTTCTGTTTTTGCAGGCCTATATACTATCATTTTCAGGTTTATTTACAGCCATACATCACACTTTTTCTTTTTCTCTACAAATGCCTGGGTTTAAAAAATTAAAATATACACACTTTTACACACACACCCTAAGAGAAAAAGGGCTTGGTTAACACTGCCAAGAAAATACTCTAAATCATTGAAATAAATTGATCCTGCACCTTTCTGCCCTTGTTTCGACATTGTAATCAGTTAATCCACCACCTCCCTGCCCTTGTCAGTCTCTTTTTCCTTTGTGTCGTGTTTGTGTCATCACCATTACGCCACCAAGGCATTTATCCCAGAGACTTCTTGGCCTTCATCCTTAGTTTCCGGTAGGAAGACTGACTCCTTCGCGTAGGATTCGAGTTAGTACTCCACTGAGTCTGCACACTGACTCTTCTTCTGGTCATTTGGGTTCTCCTTCTTGTTCCTCCTTCGGTTCTCCTCCTGACACCTTCACCATGTCTGGTGCAGGACCTGCTGCTGGTGGTAACCCCAGTCCTCAGGCTGGGAATACCACTAGTAGGACCGCAACGGACACTACCCCGGCTGCACCCTTGCTCCCCTTCATGGTAGGCCTCAGCCTCCCTGAATTTGACCGGTTGATAAACAACCCTATAAACCATGACGCTAGTTGTCCTACTATGCTGACAAAGCTCCCTTCTGACATCCCAAAGTTTGAAGGCCTTGTTGGAGAAGATCCTTTAAATCATGTTCGATCTTTCCACATGTGGTGTTCATCTAACTCCATTACCGATGACTCTGTCTGTCTTTGGTTGTTCCAATGAATGCTTACAGGTGAAGCTTCTAAGTCGTATGTTGATTAGGCCACTTCCTCTCATACCACCTTTGCTCTTTTCTGGGATTTTTTATCTTACTTCCAGCTTCCCCTTCGTTATGACACTGGTATCGAACTTTTGATTTCTTTCCGTCAATCATCTGTGACCCGCCTATCCGATCATGTCCATGAATGGAAGAGAAGAAATAGCCTATGTCAATCCCCTACCTTCGAAGACCATGTGTACATTGACTGGTTCCTTAGGTCTCTCTTGCCTCCTATTGGGAAAGATGTCACGTCGCATTTTCCTCAAACCGAAGAAGTCGTCCTCCAAATGGCATTAAAATATGACCTAATCTACGCTTAGACGGGTTATGTTTATACCGTTCTACCTGAACTTCCTAGATCCGGTGGTGCCAACGCACCAGGGACACCTCATGCCACCGACGGTATCATTGGAGCTCTCTCTGATCCATACGCTCAACCTCCTATGGGTTATGGTTTTCCTAGGTGGGGGGGCAGCACCTCTCACACTTTTCCCCCTCCCGGTAGCACGTATCTAGGATACGACATGCCTCCTCATTTGGCCCAACCTCCTATTTACCACACTGTTACCCAACCCCCTTGTTATCTGTATTCGCAGCTTAGTGCTCCAGCTCCTCCAGCATTAGCACCTCTGCCTCCCTTGCCTTTTCAACTCCCGCAACAGCAGCCACTGCCTCCTCAGGATCAGGTGAATGCAAAGCAGGGAATTCTGGCTACCCAACCACCTAAAGGTCAGGTGGCCACTCAACCTCTTCCATCTGGTTCCCCCAATTACCAGATTCTCATGATGTCCTCTGATCAGCCTTCTGAACCTTCTTCTCTTGGCCCTTCAACTTCAGCTGGTACTCATGAGCCCCTTTGTCCTTCTGGAATGGTTCCTCCAAGCCTTAACCATCTTGGAACTGTCCCGCCTGGTCATTACCCCCCTGGTCAGATACCATTCCTGGCTCCCCCACCAGGAGTGTATACATTACCTGTTATGGCCACCCTCTCTCTCCCTATCCTGACCCTTGGGATTCCCGTTTGGTACCTCGATCCTCCAGCCGCTACCCTGCCTGGTCAACCCAAACCTTATCTTGCTTTGACCCTGGTCCAACTGGTCCCTATGACTTCTCCTGCTGCAACAGTGCCTCATTCACCTCAACAGGAACCATCTCCCATTGCGACTGCATCACGTAAGAAGCGAAAAGCTCGCAAGGGGGCATTAAAGGACAAGGCTACCCCGACAAAGCCTGCCCGTTTTCAGCCTCCAAACCGTACCATCCAGTGTGCTTTGTGTGATGTCACCGGCCACACCACCCATACTTGTCCGGAGCTGCCTCACCTTAAGTCCATGGTTAATGATACATTTCAGGAGTTTGATATCCCAGAGGTATATGTCACTATACTGGATTCAGTCCCGAAACTCAAGTCTTTGCGCACAAATCACCCTTGAACTTTGTGTGATTTCCATGGCCACTATACTCACCTCTGTCCCCACCTTGAAGAGTACCACTCCTCTTTGGAAGTGGTTCGCCAATTCGAGGCCAAGTGCAACGAGTCCACTGCTCCCTTATTTGTGCATTTTGCTTTGGTAAAACCAGAGGACACGAATGCTCCCATTGACATTCCCCCTCCTACTGTCGAGATGATGGAGCCTTCGCCCACCATTTTCTACCTATCATCATCCATGAGACCCTCGGTAGAATTCCCCTTGGAGACTTCCCCTGATGTTTCGCTTGAGCTCCCTTCAGCGATCACCCTGGGCTCAACATCGGTAGATCCTTTATCTGATTATTCATCTGTCACCACTTGTGACGATGCGCATGTGAACCTCTCTTCTCATGATGATGAATCAGGTAGCTTCACCACGTCAGATGGTATTTCTTTCACCAGTCACCCCATCCTCTATTATGATGACGACATTGTGGAAGCAGTCACCACCCCTGACTTTATCTATCCCCCCTTACATCGAACTCATGCATTCAAACCACATGCACCTTGTGGCCATTACATTGACACCCAATGTTTGGGTAAGGGGGCACCCAAACAACGAGGCCAAGCGCAACGAGTCCACTGCTCCCTTCTTTGTGCATTTTGCTTTGGTAAAACCAGAGGACACGAATGCTCCCATTGACATTCCCCCTCCTACTGTCGAGATGATGGAGCCTTCGCCCACCATTTTCTACCTATCATCATCCATGAGACCCTCGGTAGAATTCCCCTTGGAGACTTCCCCTGATGTTTCGCTTGAGCTCCCTTCAGCGATCACCCTGGGCTCAACATCGGTAGATCCTTTATCTGATTATTCATCTGTCACCACTTGTGACGATGCGCATGTGAACCTCTCTTTTCATGATGATGAAGCAGGTAGCTTCACCATGTCAGATGGTATTTCTTTCACCAGTCACCCCATCCTCTATTATGATGACGACATTGTGGAAGCAGTCACCACCCCTGACTTTATCTATCCCCCCTTACATCGAACTCATGCATTCAAACCACATGCACCTTGTGGCCATTACATTGACACCCAATGTTTGGGTAAGGGGGCACCCATATTTGAGAGACTAGGAGAAGAAATTCTCCACAACTCTCCTAGTGAATCTAGTCATGTCGACTCTAGTCCCATTATTCTTCCACATTTAGAAGAACCTCTAGAATCCCATATCACTTCAAATCACTCTAGGGATGATACCCCTCATCATTCCTTCATATTACATCAGCAACCTAGTCTCATAGACATTGTGGTTGACAAACCTATGGGTTTTCTGGGAGAACATCAGTTCATTATCTCCAAATCCTCTCTTTGGGATAGTAACACCATGTATGCCAACCCGGAAACTTAAAGTCCATTTGATTCATATATGCAGTACCAAAAGACATTGGTAATCATCTATTTCCTTTCTCAAACTGCATAACCATACCAATAACAAATGGTGCACCACATCATTAAAATGTGTTTATATTTCCCTTTTTCTAAATACATTTTGGCGTGTCCACAACATGCTTGGGGGCACCTATGCCCCTCAACCATAAAAATCCTAGATCTCAGCCAAAAACAACACTGAAAACCCCTTTCTCTGACAGATCGCACTGTTCAAGTCATTTCCTGGGATAGGTCGCCGTTTTCTACCCAGGACTTGCTACCCAGGTCACGAAGCAGACCCCAAAAGGTGCGACTTGTCCTGTTCATGAGCTCTAGGTACCTAAACTGGGCTTTCAATCCACTGAAATGAAATAGTAGGATTAGGCCTCTTACCTGTCACTGAATGCTCTCAATTCCAACGGTCGGTGTATATGCTACAATCAACACAAGATTTAGGGCCTTCTCTCCTCACTACATTCACCATAGCTCCACCTGAAAATGAGTGAATTGGGAGGGAAAACGCCTTACTAAAGCAAAACCCCTGATTTTTCTTTTTCCTGCTGCGGCCAAATCGTAGCTCAGTTTGATGAATTGTATGTACCATTGGAAAGCCCTGAAATGGGTATCTATTATTTTTTAGTGATTTGATGCTTCACCAGGACACCCTTTTTCCAAGAAGCATCACATCACTCTTCCTCAAAATCAAATTTCTTCACTTGCAACACTAGTACTGGGGGCAACACTTTGCCTCCATACTTGTCCATGCTCGTGTCAACTTTCGTTATGAGCTACCATCTTGTACTCATGTTTTTATGGTCCCCATTAGACCTTTTCTGTGTGGTGGTACCATCGAGTCACCCTTGTTTAGAGCATCCGAGTTGAGTCATCATTGCTTTCATGGAGTCTATCCCGAGTCCCTTTGCATCCCGTTATAGTCCTCCACCCTTCATTGCTTGGTCCCTCTCTCGTGTTGCACATTATGGCCTCCAGTCCTACTGTCCTCTATCCCTCATGATGATGTGTCATTCGCTGCCAGGTCATTCATGCCCTTTATGCTCTAACAAGGGAAGTCGTCCATTCGATACTCAGTACCCCCCATTTCATCATCATCATTGGTGTCAGTCTATCAGTCGCTCTACTATTGTCTCTCGTGCCTTAGTTGAGGATCCCTTATTGCCTCACCTATGGCAGACCTCCTTCTATTGACATCAACTCATTCATTCCAGAAGACAGGTCTAGAGGGCGGTGTACCTTGGTTCTAGCTTCCACTCTTGTTCAGTGCCTCGGAATAGGCAAAGGGACTCCTTATTTCCCTTTTACTTGATTGGTTCTCAGCTCCATCTCCCTTCAACATGATCGAGATCCCTATACTTTATGGTTCAGTGATGCAGCAACTGATATCGGTGATTCCCAGGTGTGTGTGAGATGTCTCAACCCTCATGAGGGGGTGGCCCTATAGGTAACCCCCCACATACCTGGATGAATTCTTCACTTCAACCTTCAATGCAGCTCCATAGATTTGATGATACCAACCTCAGTCACTTGTAGCACCTTCTTGATTGCATATATCAGTCAGATTTTCAGAGCCATTTCTTGTTCTTAGGGGCATCTGGGTTGTATTCATATCTCATGTACTCAGATATTATTGTACAAAGTCCTGGATGTTATCCCAGGCACAATATGTATGTGGGATTCATTGTCATGTTATTCATCTGGCTAATGTTTATGCTAGCATATGCTTTATTATTTCATCCCGTGGTTTTCTGGACGCCTTATTTTTTGTACTATTGCCTTGGCAGGCATAGGTATGCCTCCCTCGCTGCCTATAGCAGGTACTCACTCATCAAAGAGACTTGTCACACCTGCAAGTCTCGCCTCCTCAGGGTCTATTTCTTGCAACACTTTGGTCTACCTTACACTCCTCTCTCTTTGACTTCCCCTTCGATGTCTAGTGATTGAGTTCTTACAACGTACTTCAGTCATACGATTAGCTCCTAACGCTTTCACGCTGGGGCGCAATATGTTACACCATTTTTTGGTCATCTAACCCATTGGTATTAGATGGACCCAAGTACACCATGTAAGACCAATTTTACCCCAAGTATAATTGCATTCACTATGAAAATAACTTAGTAAATCCACCTTTATTAAGTTTTTTATGGTCTAAATAGGAAACCCCATGGGGAAACATTAAATAAATCCATATTTGTTTGATTTTCCTCAAGGAATAATTAGTTAAACATAAGTTTAATTAATATTCCTGGTTATATTTAACCCAAAACAAGGAAATTAATTTGATAAATCATTATTTATCTTATTATTTTCTAAGAATAATTATTTAAACATTACTTAAATAATATTCTTTGTTAAATATGACTAGATCTCCCTTAAATAATTAAATAAATCATTATTTATTTGATTATTACTCAACCATATCCTTAAAATGATAAATAAAACATTTATTTATTTATTATTACTTAATCACATCCTTAAAATGATAAATAAATCATTTATTTATTTATTATTTACAAATAAGGGGATTTGACTCAAGTCAAATTCCTTTTCCCTCCAACAAATATAATAAAATATTCCATAAAAGTTCGATCTAGATTTGGTTAATAATATTTTAATTATGCACCAATATCTAGACTAACTCAATATTTTGTTATAAATAGAAGGGTTTTCCCATTCATTTGTCACCTTTTGTTGCCTAAAGATCACTCTGGATCTCAACTCTTGCTCTGACTATTGATCTACCATCATAGCCATATCTTTCCATTTTTTTCTGGGTTTTCTACACCATCAAGAGAGAGGAATTCTAAATCTGAAGTGCTAAGGACTTACAAAAACCCATCCCATTGAGGAGAATCGGGATCACCCTCTTGTGTTTTCCTCCCAGGTGCCATTAATACAATATTCATTTGATATATTCTTGTCTTGTCTATTGGATGCATGGAGTAAATATTGTTTTTTCTACTGTTTAATGTCTTCTAATGCATAGATCTAGATTTCTGCAGCATTTATCTTGATCACCTAATTGCAGATCTGAAGATATTAGCAGTCATTTTTGTTGTTAGGGCTGTTTGTTATGCGCAACTAAAGTGGTATTTTTTCGTACGCTTGGAATTAAGATTCATACTAACATTAGGTCCCTATATTAATAGTGTAGCCCCTTATTGTTGGTAGTGTAGCCCCCTTATTGTTATTGTTGTACCCTTGTAGCCCCCATATTATTATTATTGTGCCCCATAAACCCCACTATTGTTATTGTTGTGCCCTTACATTATTATTGTTAGGTTAGCTAGGATTATATGGTGACCCCATGGAATCCTAGATATAGAAAGGAGGTTTTGTCATTTGAAACATCCAATAATTTTTCATCTATGTAATGTAAGGCATTCATCTCTCTTTTCTTCTATTTTTGGAGCTAGTTTCATAAAATTTGGTATCAAATCTTTTGATTCTAGGGTTTCGCAGTTCTAAACAGGTCATCGTGGAATTTTCGCTATAACTTTTTTTCTACGAAGGTTTAGAATCTGAAATGTTTACCACAAGAAGCTGAAATCTTGAGGAACATCTTGTAAAAATTTCAGATCTTGGAAGTTAGGGCTTTTAAGGGTTTCCGAATTTCATCTAAAAGAGGTGGCCTTGGGAAAATCATCATAACTCCCACTCTGAGCATCGGATTGGAATTATGTAAAAAGTGGCAGAAAGTACACAGATTGCAGTTTCCTATGTATCAGTTTCAGAGCCTAGGGAAGAAATAATGACATGTGGCACGTCGTACATATTATATCTACTGAAGCAACCCATAATTAGGTCATTTTTGGAGATTGGGCATAACTTTGTCTTGAAGAGTCCAAATCAGGTCAGAAATGTGGCATTCAAAAGAAGATTCAGAGGGCTACTACAAGACCGAATTTCAGATATTGAAGATCTAAAATCATAGAGATAATTTAGTTTCAATATCAAGCTCCTCAAAGGCAGGAAAAATGTGTGTATTTTTATTTAAATTGCATAAGTCTTGTTTGAAAAATTAGTTTGACGTGATTCCAAGGGAATATTGAAATATAGATATCAGTATTGGGTCCTAAAATTCCCCTAAAAAGAATTCAACACCCATTAAGCCTTCAGAAGGCTCTAGTATGACTCATGAAGAGGAAGAAGCACAACATGACATATCAAAACAACAAGAGAAAGTGCACCAAATTTCTCTCTCGCAGAGAGAAACAAAAAATGAAATGGACGTTTTGAAGAAAGGTGTGGAAGCTAAGATGGATGGTTTGAAGAAAGGTGTGGAAGCTAAGATGGATGGTTTGAAGAATGGCATGGAAGCAAAGATGGATGGAATGGAAGCTAAGATGGATGAAATGGAAGCTAAGATAGATGAAAAAATGAAAGACAACATGGAAGACATGAATAATGATCTAAAAGCATAGATGGAAGGTTTGAAGGAAGGTTTGAAAAACTTGATACAAGAAATGATTCCTAATGGTGAAAATATAGTAGAGGGAAATCATGATGAGAACAAAATAAATGTTAATCGTGATTTCATAAAATCTAATGTTGGATTGAAGACCCACCATATTTCAAAGATTGATATGAGGAATTTTGATGGAAAAGTTCCCATAACATGGATACTACAGATGGAGCAATATTTTTATCTCAATAATGTGAAAAACACACAAAAGGTACGCATTGCAACTTTATATTTAGAACAAAATACATTTGTATGGTATCAATGGATTTTATCCTATAAAAAAATTGTCACTTGGTCAATTTTTATGGAGGAAATGATAGCACATTGTGAGGATACAAAGAGCAACACCTTCTTTAGCCAATTGATAAATCTCAAACAAAAGGGTTCAGTGGTGGAGCGCATTGAGGACTTCCAAAAGTTGAATATAAGGGTACCTGATATTCCAGAGGAACACATGATGATGTATTCATAGGGACTTTAATTGATAACATCCAACATGAGTTTTGCCTTTGGGAACCTGTTTCATTGGAGAAGTTATTCAGATTGGCAAGAAAAATTGAATGTAAAATTATGGCGACAAGGAAAACTACCACTCACTTCTATAAATATGGAAGTATTGCTACTCCTAGACTTCCACAACCTACAAGGTTGACACCACAAAAATTGGAAGAAAAAGGATCAAAAGGACTTTGCTACAGTTGTGATAGAAAATACACTAAAGGTCATAAATGTGCTAAAAAGAAATTTTTTTACATAGATTGTGAAGAGGAGGAAGAAAATGAAAAAGAAACTTCAAAAGAAAACGATATACACTAGGAACCAACCCTAGAGAAAGAAGAAATGAGTCTGACCATATCCTGTAATGCATTGGTATGAATTACCACTCCTCAAACTCTCAAGATAGAAGGACATATCAAAAAGAAAAAGGTGATAGTGTTTATTGATTCGGGTAGTACCTATAATTTTATTCATTGTAAGGTAGCCAAGGAATTGAATTGCTCCTATACCCAGCACCAGAGTGTCAAGTGATGGTTGCAAATGGAAGAAATATAAATTTCTCTAGAAAATTCCATAATATCAAGCTAACCATGGGGGAATATGTATTGAATAGTCCAATGGGAGGTGTTGATGTTGTACTAAGAGTACAATGGTTACAAGCTTTGGGGACGGTATATTTTAATTTTCAAGAACTTTTCTTGATTTTTTTTTAGAAGGAAAGGAAGTTGAATTACATGGTATCAAAGGGAAGCCAGGAAAGATAATAAGCTCTAATTTCATGACAAAGCTTTTAAAGAAAGAAAAATGAGGCATAATTGCACAATTATGCTCACTAGAGGTTCCAACATCAAAATCATTTATTTCTCCACATCTCCAAAAATCCTTGGACAATCATTACAAGATGTTTGGAACTCCCAAAGGACTCCCACCTATTTGTGATCATGATAATGCTATTAATTTGATTCCAGGAGGTGCTCCTCCAAACATCATGCTTTACATATGTCCTTATTTCCAAAAGAATGTAATTTAACGTATGATTGCAGAAATGTTAGAGGTTGGTATAATTCAACCTAAAAAAAATTCTGTCTTTTCCAATAGTACTGGTGCACAAGAAGGATGGATCATGGCGCATGTGTCCAGATTATAGGGAGCTCAATAAGCTCACTATTAAAGATATATTTCCCATTCCTCTTATTGATGAATTATTGGATGAATTACATGGAATAATTTATTATACCAAATTGGATCTTCGTTCAGGATATCATCAAATTAGAATGAAGACTGAAGATATTCCAAAAACACATTTCTAACTCATGAGGGTCATTATATATTTTTGGTCATGCATTTTGGCCTTACCAATGCACCTTCTACATTTCAATGGCTGATGAATTTCATTTTCAAATCCTTCCTAAGAAAATTTGTGTTAGTATTTTTTGATGATATACTAATCTATAGCAAGTCTTGGAAGGATCATGTTCAACATGTTGACAGGGTGCTCAAACTATTGGAGGAGAAAAAATTATATGTGAAAACCTCCAAATGTTTCTTTGGAGTACAAGAGGTGGAATATCTGGTTCATATTGTATCTCACAAGGGTGTTAAGGTAGACCCTAAAAAAATTAAATCCATTAAGGAATGAAAGGTCCCCACACCCACAAAGCAGTTGCGAGGAATTATTGGGTTAACAGGGTATTATCGCAAGTTTGTTAAGAAATATGGGAGAATAGAAGCACCTCTAACAACATTATTGAAGAGAGATTCATTTTCATGGACTAGCAACTAAGGCCTTTTAACATCTTAAAGAGGCAATGTTCCTAACACCTGTCTTAGCTATGCCAGACTTCACAAAAACCTTTATTGTGGAATTTGATGCCTCAGGAAATGGAATTGGTGTTGTTTTAATGCAAGAAGGAAGACCCATTGCTTTTGAAAGTCATCCAATCAAAGGAAATTATTACAAAAATATATTTATGAGAAGGAAATGTTGGCAATACTACATGCACTAAAGAAATGTTGAGCTTACATAATGGGAAGACACTTCAAGGTAAAAACTAATCATGATAGTCTTAAATACTTTTTGGAAAAAAGACTATCTTTAGAAGAGTAACAAAAATGGGTCACAAATATGTTGGGCTATGACTTTGAAATCATCTACAAAAAGGGGAAGCTAAAAGTTGTTGTAGATGCACTCTCAAGAATGGATGAAGAGGTGGAAGCATGGCTTTGTGCCATTTCTATTATCCAACCAGATTGGCTAACCAAAGTAAGGGATGAATGGAAGAATGAAAAAGAAGTGTGGACACTCATTCAAAAATTTTAGCAAGATCATAGTACATCTAATACATTTAGTTGGAAAGATGATTCCTAATGCTACAAAGATTGCTTATATCTTTATAATAATTCCCAAATAAAACAAAATATTTTTTTTGAATTGCACACATCTCCCTTAGGAGGACACTCTGGATTTTTGAAAACTTACCATGAGGTGAAGAAAGAATTTTTTTTTATGGCCTTAAATCTGATTTTCAAAATTTTATGGTAGAATGTTTGGTTTTCCAGAAAAACAAATTTGAGACAATTAAGACCCTGGGTCTTCTACAGCATTTATCCATTCCATGTCAACGTTGGGAGCAGGTTTCAATGGATTTTATCACATGTTTACCTAAGTCCGAAGGAAAGAGTGTCATCATGGTGGTAGTTGATAGAATTACCAAGTATGAACACTTTTGTGCATTATCTCATCCATTTAAAGAAAGTACAGTTCCTACTGCATTTATGGAAACAATTCAAAAGCTACATGGAAACCCAAAGCTTATTGTAAGCGACAAAGATCCCATTTTTACTAGAAGTTTTTGGATTGAATTATTTTCTTGTTTGGGTACTCAACTAGCTCATAGCTCATATATCATCCTCAATCCGATGGGAAAACTGAGATAGTCAACAATTTTTTGGAAGTATATCTTCATTGTTTGTATCTGAAAAACAAACACAATGGGTCAAGTGGTTACCTCTCGTTGAATGGTGGTATAACACTTCCTTCCATACTATAGAAAAAATGAAGCCATTTACGGTACTTTATGGATATCATCCACCATATAGCACATCATCTTTAAGAGAAAATTATAAGGTTCAAGCAATGGAATATCACATCGAGCATCAACAACAAGTTCTACAACTCTTAAAGGATAACCTAAATTTGGCACAAAATCGAATGAAACAATAGGCAGATCAACATCGCAGTGACAAAATTTTTGATGTAGGAGTCTAGGTATTTTTGTGGCTACAACCATGCAAAAAAATGCCCCTCAAGCAAGCTAAGAAGGATAATAAATTATTGTCAAAGTTCTATGGTCCTTACAAGGTGTTGCAAAATATTGGTACTATGGCATACAAATTGAAGCTTCCTGCCTCGTCTCAAGTGCACCTAGTTTTCCATGTTTCATGCTTAAAGCAGGTTATAGGTGACAAACTTCTAGTTCAAAAGATATTGCTAGAACTTGATGAGGAAGGAAAAATCATATTGGAACCAGAAGCAGTCATGGAAACGAGAACTCGATGGCTATGAAATCGATCAATTTCAGATTATCTCATCAAGTGGAAGAACTTACCCACTGAAGATTCTACATGGGAGGATGAGAATTTTATACAGAAGCATCCAGAGCTACTCAAGCGTTGAGGACAACACTTCTTTGAAGGAGAGGGGCATGTTAGGTCCCTATATTACTAGTGTAACCCCTAATTGTTGGTAATGTAGCCCCCTTATTCTAATTTTTGTACCCCTATAGCCCCCATTATTATTATTGTGCCCCATAAACCCCACTATTGTTATTTTGTTCCCTTACATTATTATTGTTAGGTCAGCTAAGATTATATTGTGACCCCACAGACTCTTATATATAGAAACGATGTTTAGAAAGGATTTTTTTTCATTTGAATCATCCAAGAATTGTTCATTTATGTAATGTAAAGGAGGTTTCCCCCTCAAAGTGGCTGATTTATAAGGCATTGATCTCTCTTTTCTTCTATTTTTGGAGCTAGTTTCATAACATTGAACCCGAAGTACAAGGATAAAATGAATGTAGAAGTGGATAAGATGATAATAGTAGGGATTATTGAACTTGTCGAAGAGCCAAAATGGGTAATTCCTATGGTGGTGCAGGAAAATAAGATAAAAGGAGAAATTGGAATATGTGTGGACCTAAATAAGTCGAAAGATGCATGTCTACACTATTTTTTTCCCACCCCTTTCACAAATGAGGTATTGGATAATGTAGGACGTCAGGAAGTCTATTAATTTACAGATGGATTTTGAGGAAATCATCAGATCAGAATTGTACTTGAATATTAACATAAGGCCACCATTGCTACAGAATGGGGCTAATGTCAATATACAATGAGTCCTTTTGGGTTGAAGAATTCAACTTCTATATTTTCTAGAGTGGTGGTCGCAGCTTTTATGGAGTACATTCAAAATTTTTTGGAGGTATACTTTGATGACTAGAGAGTTGAACAAAAATGTTGGAAGCTTGAGGATTATGCTTGACACTTGTAGAGAACATCAGATCTCTTTGAATCTAAAGAAGTGCATATTCTATGTTCCTTTTGGTATATTGTTGGGACATGTTGTTTTCAAGTAAGGACTTATGCTGGACCCTACAAATATTGTTGTGATTGTGAACTTGGATCCACCTAATACAGTAATACAATTGCGCACTACATTGGGACATACATGATACTTCAAAAAATTCATTAAGGGGTATGCGTTGATCACTATGCCAATGGATAAATTGCAGAAGAAAGATGTGACTTTTTAGTGGGATGAAGAATTTTAGAATATCCTCAACATAATAAAAGAGAAGATGGTAACCCTTCTCATTATCGTATTCCCTAACTGGAATAAGGACTTCCATGTCCATGTCGATGCTTATTTCATAGCTTTATTAGTGGTATTGGTACAATCCGGTGAAGGAAAAATTAAGCATCCTATAGATTTTTCAAGTATGAAGTTGTCTATAGCTGAGAATAATTACACTACCACAAAAAGAGAAGGTCTACATATGGTGTATGTTCTGCAGAAATTCAGACATTATTTGTTGGGATCAAAATTTAATATGTTTACAGATCATTATGCATTGAATTAATTGGTCAATAAGCCTATCCTAGGAGGAAATATTTGCATATGGTTATTATTATTTTAGGAGTATGACTTTTAAGCTGTTGTTAAACCAGGAAGGTTGAATGCAAGATCTGACCATCTGTCAAGATTGGAAATAGGAGAAGAACCAACTAGAATAGAAGACAATGTCCCTGATGCATAGTTATTCACAATCAGAGTAGTAGATGACCATTTTGCAAAAATTATTCAGCTTTTTACCACAGGGATGGCTCCTTCAGAATATACTACACAATAGAAGAAATAATTGGTGGTAAAGACAACTTTTTTTTTCATTGATAACAACACAATTTTATAAGATGGGACTAGATGAGATACTGCGCAGATATGTCCCTCAACAAGAAATATCAATGATTCTAGTAGAAGATCATGGAGGCGAAACCGGTGGACATTATGTAGGAAAGGCTACTACACAGAAGATCTTGAGAGTAGGATTGTTGTGGACCACACTACATAAGGATCTAAAGGAATATTGTAGAGCATGTGATGTGTTTCAAAGAACAGGGAAGCCCTCTAGAAGGGATAATATGCCATTAGTTCCACAAGTGAAATTGCAACCTTTTGTTAAGTGGGCTATTTATTTTGTTGGACCTATCAATCCACATAGGAAGAATAATGGTGCGAGGTACATAATAATTGCAACTGATTATCTAAAAAGATGTGTCGAAGCACAATTAGTAAGGAACTGCAACGAAGTTTATTTTTGAATACATATTTTCAATATTTGGGTGTCCGAAGATCTTGATGAGTGACCAAGGCTTACATTTTTTGAATAGTAATATTGAAGCATTGGCTCAGGAGTTCCAATTCTATCATCATAAGAGTACTTTTTATCACTCCTAGGCCAATGGAACAGTGGAGGCATTTAAAAATATTTTGGATAATGCATTGACTAAAGTACGCAATGTGAATAGAGATGATTGGGATCTCAGAATTATAATTGTACTATGAACTTACAGGACCACATGCAAGAATTTGGTAGGACAAACACCCTTTAGGTTGCTGTATGGGCAGGAAGCTGTGATGCCCATGGAATATATTGTTCCCATCATGAGAATTGCACCCTTCATAGATATGGAAGACCCTAAAACAATGGAGGAAATAATGTCACAGTTGGTTGCTTTGGAAGATGACAAATTTATATTAGGATTCCATTAATAGGTGTAGAAAGCAAGAGAAAAGGCTTGGCATGACAGACATATCAAGTAGAAGAATTTCAAAGTAGGAGAACTTTTCCTCCTTTATGATAGTAAGTTTGTGAAATTCTAGGGAAGTTAAAGATGCTTTGGTTGGGCCCATATATTATAGGGCATATCATTGATGGAGGTGTAGTTCAATTAGTGAAGTTGAATGGAGAATTGTGTAATATTCCAAAATTAGCATGCAACTAATTGGAATATTGATTTTTTCTTTTGACACTTAGGAGATGAATAAATGGGTAAGGAGGCCCATACATTTCATAAATAGGAATAAAATCCCTCATGATGTGAAAAGGGATCATTATAATAGTTGTATTTCACACCCTCATGTGTGAAAAGGGGTATTTGCATGTGGATAAGGTCAAGTTTGACCAAGTCAACAATGTTGGAATAGAAGGTGGAGATCATCTATGGAGAGAGTGTAGTGATAGTGGGAGGAATATTCCTTGGTGAAGGAAACCCTAATGAGTGGGACCTAAGTTGAGAAAGCTTCCACTTGTATATAAGGAGGCAAAGGCAGCCATAGCAAGGCATGCTATTGATTATTGGATTTTTGGTTTGTATGACTATTGTGCTTTCTTCAACTGTTTAGTTGAGATTGTTGTGCTGCTTAGCACAAGGCATTCCTGTTTAGGAATTCCTTTTCCTTTATTGAGAGGCATCTTAAGGGAGCTTTCACTTCATTTCTCCACATCTAGGCTTGAGGCCAATCTACCTCCTTTAGCTACAACGTTATTTCTGCAGAGTATAATGTTGTGTTGCAGGGTGTTGCAGTGGAGGGTTCACAACACCAATTCCGGAGCTTGTTTTTCAGAGGAGGGAGCTTCCATTATTTTGGGAGATCAGTGAGGAAGATTCTGGAGCATATTTCACATCCTAGCACTTGGAAAATATATCCTCTTTCACCTACAATGCAATATACCTCTTAGACTGCGTTATTTTATTGAGCATCTGCAGTGAGGGGTTGTAGTGATTGATTGGAGGGTGAGATATTCAGTGTTAGGATCAACCTTTCACTTAGAAGATCCATTGGAGGAGGTACATTCATCGCATGTTTCATCTTCATCCATCTCCATCCAGACATCGAGTTGCAGTTGCTACTCAGCCCTAGGGCTGCACTCTGGCATTTTGGTACTTTTGCATATTTCAGGAAATCCTTCCAGGATTGTCCTGAAATTAAGTTTGGGGGTTTAGATATTTGCTCCCAACATTGTATGAGCTGTATATTTTCATATCCATGTATTTACATACTCTAGCAGTAGTTATATCTAATAAAACTGCATTGTCATAGACTTGGGAATTTTTTGTGTAGGAGTATACTTCATTTTTCATGTACATTTTCTCTTGAGGCTTGTGATGCCTAACTTGAGTGACCATATCCTCAAAGTATTGTATAAATTTTGGTGCTATAATACTAAAATGATGGATATGTGTTCTTCTCACATTTTATGAGTTGATTTTTCACTGCTACTTCTAGTTTTATGTTCATTTATTATTGCATCCCCATTTTGGGATATTACAGTGGTTTCAGAGCATAATCTTGGCTCAGCCTGTGGAATATCAACCATTATTCTATCAAGAAGAAAAGAAGAAGAAAATATGAATAGAAAAGACAAAAATAAGTCTCCATTCTTTGGAGGAAGAAAGGAGGAGAGACTTTCAAAGTTTCTTTCTCAAACTTTGCAGAGCATTCATGGAGATCTTAAGAAGATGAGGAAGGAGATGTGTAGAGAATCTCCAAGAGAGTTTGAATCTGAAGAAAACTCTAGATTTTCATATGATGAGTGTGAGAATGTAGCCACACACTATGATGCACAACGCAGTCATATGCCCATATTTGCTATTAGGGAGGTAGAATAAGAAGGAATGCCTAGGAGAGAAACTCTTAGTGATTTTCTGCAAGAATATGAAACTCAAACTATGAAGTTTAGAGATCATATCACTTTTCGTGAGTTTTGCAAGATAAAGGTGGAGAGAATAAATTAACATAATATGAGTAGATTTTTCATATCTACTTTTGATGGTTCACCTACATGCTCAGAAAGGGCTTGGGTGGAGGAGCTAGACACCTATTTGGAGCAGCACCAAATTTCTGAAGATGAAGCCATCAAAGTTACAGTGTTGAATTTTTGAGGTAAGGCCTATGCATGGTGGATATTTGAGTATTTTTATTTGAAAAATGAAAATATTTTTTCTTATGCAAGGTTCACTAAGAAATTGGTGGAAAGATTTGATAAGAAATATTTTGAAACACATGTGGTGGAGCTAAACAAACCAAAACAAGCAAATACCTTGCATGTGTTGGAGGAACTTATAAAATCAACTCCACTTCAGAGAAACATTGAGGAGGCTAATATCTTGCATCATACCTTGCTAGAGGCAAGAGATCTATCTCATATTCTTGGTCAAGAGGGCGTAGAGATCCCTTGTTCAAAAGGGGATCCACTTATTGGAGGGTTTCCCATTCATATTAAAGAGAAAGAGAAGGCTAAGGGCAACAATGTTGTCATATCTAGAGAATATATAGCACCTCATGTAGAGGTAGATGGAGCACTTGATCCAAAAATAGGGATTCTTTAATCATTACAAGGAATTCCCCAGGATATCATATGTGGAGATCAAGGCACAACCCATGATCAACATGTGCCATTGTTGACAGATTTTGAAACCATGCATATAAAAGGAGGAGGTAGGGAGGATGACCAACATCATTTGATGAGGAGCACACACCCATATCTATTTCAGAGGGTTGATGCACATAAGAGGGAGACTGAATTGCGCAGTGAGGGAAGGGGCAAGTCTTTCCATTCATGTATGCAATCTACTCTTGATATTGATGTCTCATTGCATGGAGGCATCTCACTGAGGGGACCACGAGATCAGCAGATGGTGAGGTATGCTTCACATTTGGAGGCACCACTCATTGATTCCAGAGGGGTGAGGACCTTAGGAGAGCTTGGTACAGTGCTAAGAGTCTTGGGTAGACTCAAGGAGAGGAGAGGAATTCTCTCAACATCATCATTACCCACTCTCATCTTAGATTCTGCGCTATGGCAGGAGCAACATCGGAAGGATAGCAACCTTCCAACTTGCATATTTGGCATGAGAGATTTCAAAGAGGAGTATAACCATATGGCAAATGTTCTTTGCGATAGATCATAAGTGCTGTCACTATGGAGGATAGATCCATATTGGAAATCCTAGCTATTGGTGGATTTTTCCAAGGATATTTTTACTTGTATGATATTGGATGACCAACTGAATGAGGATGGATATTTAGTAAGAGATGGGGCAATCTAATATCATGGTAGTGTCTTCTTATCTAGAGCTTCCAAGCTCAAGAAGAAGTTACTACAAGCAGCTCATGAAGATTTCCTTTTCAGCCACACTTATTCTATGAGAGCATACCACACCATAATGGAGGGGTACATTTGGGAAGGCTTTGAGGAGGAGATATACCAGCATTTGAGGAGATGCATGGATCATGTGGAGATGGAGGAGATACATAACTCTTTGGGGGAGTTAACACAACCACCTCTTTTCTCTTTGAGATTCATCTATGAGCCACTCCATTTGCATGGGAAAAGCATATGGTAAGGATACTGTTTGGTTGCATAATGATTTGTATGATGTATATGTGCATTCCTTAACCATATATGTGAAGGAAATTGCTCAAAGAAGGAGCATTATTTCTTCTAGACTTCATGGTCTACTTGAGGCCGTAAGAAGTATTGATGATGGCCACTCCCTAGGAGGACTTGGGGAGATGATATCCTATCCAGGGCATGCTCACTTTGTACCATACACCTTACACTTCCTCTATACTTGTGGGGAGATTGGTGCAGCAAGCAAGTGGTTGGGAAGCCACACATCATGCCATTTTTTGTTGCAGTTGAGGGTAAAACTGCGTTGGTTGCATTTGAGGGACCATTTTCCTTCTCCCTTGTTACATATGGAAGCTAGTATGATTCTCATTATGGTTCCTTATGTTGATTTTGTACTTATCTTTGTGGGGATCATGTTGGGAGGAGAGACACATTGGTTGGATGTGTCCATGGGGAGTGAAAATCCCCACAATTTTTTTGCTCCATGCTTCAATAGGAGTATGGAAGATGGCTTGCCATGTTTTGTTTGGAAACAACAGTTAGAAACACTGCGCTGTGACTACTTGGGAAACTGTTGGTACCTTCCAACACTACACGAAACCTTCAGTATTCCTCTCATTTGGATGCCATATAGTGGTTATTTCCTATTCATCATATATGGGACGGTTTGGGCCACCATGATTCATAATGTTGGAGAGGAGATATTTGGAAATCTAGTCTTCTTCTTGCCACTTGAGGAAAACATTATTGCAGCCCAAGATCAGTAGCTAATCTACACTTATCATAAGTGGAGTGATGGAAAGCATGGGGTAGGCTATTTTTTCTACCATGTTCAACTATGAAGCCCACATATTCTACAGAAGCTACAGGTGGAGGGAAATTTTTAGGAGTTGCCATGTTGGGAGGTAATTCATTTTGTATGGATGATAGCTTGGGGATGGAGGATCCACATGGGAATAATTATTCCCAATGAATTTCAGATCCCATGCCTCAAAGGGGCCTCTATAAAGCACCTTATTGCCTCCTTGAGTACTCTACTTACTCATGATGATAGCTATTTAGCTAGCCTGCATGCTTAGGAAGGGAAATATGGAGATTTATTGATGATACAACATCTCATTCCTTAAAGGATTTTATCATATATGGATGCTACAGTAGGAAGAGGGGAGACGTCTCAGTTCTATCCTTGCAGTTGCTTGAGCACAAGCAACATTTGGGAGGGGAGGACTGTAATATTCCAAAATTAGCATGCAGCTAATTGGAATATTGATTTTTTCTTTTGACACTTAGGAGATGAATAAATGGGTAAGGAGGCCCATACATTTCAGAAATAGGAATAAAATCCCTCATGATGTGAAAAGGTATCATTATAATAGCTATATTTCACACCCTCATATGTGAAAAGGGGCATTTGCATGTGGACAAGGTCAAGTTTGACTAAGTCAACAACATTGGAATAGAAGGTAGAGATCATCTATGGAGACAGCGCAGTGATAGTGGGAGGAATATTCCTTGGTGAAGGAAACCCTAATGAGTGGGACCCAAGATGAGAAGGCTTCCACTTGTATATAAGGAGGCCAAGGCAGCCATAGCAAGACATGTTATTTACTATTGGATTTTTGGTCTGTATGAATATTGTGCTTTCTTCAACTGTTTAGTTGAGATTGTTGTGCTGCTTAGCACATGTCATTCTTGTTTAGGAATTCATTCTCCTTTCTTGAGAGGCCTCTTGAGGGATCTTGCACTTCATTTCTCCACATCCAAGCTTAAGGCCAAGCTACCTCCTTCAGCTACAACATTAATTCTGTAGAGTATGATGTTGTGTTGCAGGGTGTTGCAGTGGAGGGTTCACAACACCACTTCCGCAGCTTGTTTTTTAGAGGAGGGAGATTCCATTCCTTTGGGAGATCAGTGAGGAATATTCTAAAGTATATTTCACATCTTGGAACTTGGCCAATATATCCTCTTTCACCTACAGTGTACTATACCTCTTGGACTACGTTATTTTATTCAGCATCTACAGTGAGGGGTTGCAGTGATTGATTGGAGGGTGAGATATTCAGTGTTAGGATCAGACTTTCACTTGGAAGATCCATTGGAGGAGGAAAATTCATCTCATGTTTCATCTTCATCCATCTCCATCCAGACATCAAGTTGTAGCTGCTACTCAGCCTTGGGGCTGCACTTTGACATTTTGGTACTTTTGCATATTTCAGGAAATCCTTCCAAGATTGTCTTGAAATTAAGTTTGGGGGTTTATATCTTTGCTCCCAACATTGTATGAGTTGTATATTTTCATATCCATGTATTGGCATACTCTAGCAGTAGTTATATCTAATAAAACTGTGTTGTCATAGCCTTGGACATTTTATGTGTAGGAGTATACTTCATTTTTCATGTACATGTTCTCTTGAGGCTTGTGATGCCTAACTTGAGTGACCATATCCTCAAAGTATTGTATAAAATTTTTGATATAATACTTATATGATGGCTATGTGTTATTCTCACATTTTATGAGTTGATTTATCACTGCTACTTCCATTTTTATGTTCATGTATTGCTGCATCCCCATTTTGGGATATTACAAATTGATTCAGGGAAGGGTAAATGGTAGTAGGTTAAAGTTGTATTGGATGACCTTGACCCTACAGCTTCAGATTGAAGAATAAAAAGGAGGTAAGCATTAGTTCCACCTGCAATTGAAAGTGGGCACTGGACTATAAATTACTTTGCAGAGAGAGATATTCAACATGGGAAGATACTCTGCTACAGTCTATATTATGTCAAAGATTGTAAGAACCACAATGTATAGAGGATTGTGCATTGTAATATGAACGTCTTAGAATTTGCCAGAAAAATGTGACCGTTAAAAGAGAAATTTGTTTTTGGAGGAGAGGAGAATGCATTAATGGAGAAAAATTGGAAAATATTTACAGCTAGATATGTAGTTAATGAGCACAATATAAACAAGATCAGGAGTTATATAAAAATCCACGTCCCGCAAATATTTTGGCATTTTTCTATCTAAGAGCTCAGAAATCTCTAAGTGTTGAGAAATTGCAGAAATTGTGCAACTGTATGAACAATTAAGAATTCATTCACATATTTGAAGAGAATGTTCTAGCTAGAATCATGGATGCTGCAAAACCATCTACTACACCCACAACATCGCCATCAACCACATCGAAGATTGTCGCGAAAGAAGAAAAATAAGGAAGAAAGAACAAAGAAGAATCAAGATAATAAAATCGTCAAGCCACAACCAGAACCCCAACCTATCGAAGATAGTGAAGAGGAAAATTTTAACAACAAAGGTTGAATTAGGTGGTCAAAGCCACTTGCAGAGAAGTTCTAGATGTGGATGTCTATGAGCAGGAATCAATAGAAGACAAGTTCGCCAAGCTCCACTTTGCAATCAAGGAATCAAAGAAGAAGATCGCAGACGTGAAATTCGAGTATGAAGTAAATATCAATGAGATGAAAATGAATATGCAGCCAACCACACCACCAAAAGAATGGGAGCGGAGGAATATCAACTTGAAGAATGCAGTGATAGGCATCTTCGAGATAGCGGTAGAGTGAAAAATATTATTGGAAGAGACATTGCATATTTTGACTTCATTTTAGGAAGATACAAATATACATATGATAGAGGAATATATTCAATAGAAGAAGAATAAGTTGGAGGAAATCAAGACAACAACAAATAAATTTCTAGTTTTGCAGAAGCTCGCAAGGATCAGTGAAGGAAAGGTCCTTCAAAATCATATTGAAGAACTCAGGAAGGAAGATAAAATTTTGGCAGATAGAACTCAACCATGGTAGGATGAGGCTCTCCAACTATCATAACACGTGGATGGGAAGCTCTATGAGCTTTGACAACAAGAAGAGGCACATTGAAGAAGATTGCAAGACCAATCATAGAGGAAATATTTGAAGAAGTCTGCAGTCAGGAAAAGTAGGCTGGAGAGGTGTTGCAAAATCTCAACAGTTCCTACAATAGCATAACAACAAATAGCAAAGGGAAAAATAGTTGAGTGACTTGGGATGAGTCATGTGTGAGTGTAGGGGGCCTGTTGGGTGCAACCCAACTTGGCCTCGATATGTTGGCTAAGTCTACGCATTTTGAGGGGAGGAGAGTGAAGTATACCACACAACAAAGCATTGTGGATATACCGCAAATGAGCACCATCATTAGGTATCTTTTGAGGGGTTAATTGGCATCTTTTTAGCCTTATTAGTATCTCTTTCTCACATTTAATTGCATTATGGTCATATGTTGCTTAGTGTAGATGGCGATTAAGGCTTGTCATACTTCGAATGCCTAATATGGTTTAAATGCGGGATAATCACGAAGATATACCTTTTTTGTTTAATATTGTGCAATTAAAGCCTGGAGTAGACAACAAGGAGAGATTATATGGGGGTTGACCACCTCCTTAACTCCTAAAGGCAGCCAAAGGATCCTCAAGATTCCCTCCAACAACTTGAAATCAATGAAACCAAGCAAGTGGAAGACCATGTGAACCAAAGCTCCAATTCTCTTGCAGTCAAAGGGGACAAATCACCTACATTTTAGGGAGCTATTGGTAGCTACCCTTTAGGTTAAATAGGGTAGAGAAACAGATTATTAGGATTCAAATTTTGGAGATAGCTATAAGACTCTTAGCTCTTGTAATAGAATTTTGTGATTTTCATGGCTATCTAATGAGATTATTTCTGCAATAAAATGAGTATTAATTTTATCCTTCAATGATTTAGTTTTAGAGATATGGGCTCGTGGGTTAGGGCCCAATCCATTGGCCTCGGTCTCTCTTATGTATTTATGTTTACTTTCCATGCCATTGTAGCTAGTTTATTTCATGTGTTGTAGTTAGCTTGCTTACATTTCATTTTTTCGTGTTTAGTTTTCTTCCATTTCATGTTGTTGTAGTTAGGATCTTGTAGATCATGGTACAGTAACATATAAAACTCCAAATTTTTGTTTCAAATCATCCCTCTCTCGCCTCTTTCATTGGATCTTGAGGAGGACAGATCTTCACCACATATCCAAATTGCTTTCAGTTTATGATTTCTTGGAAAGGATAAATAGGTTATTGTATTTATCATGAACATGTTATGAATTTTGAGTTAGGTTTTTGATTCAAATGCATAGGTAGGTTTTCCTGTTAAATTCAACTAATCTTTTCCACCATTTTCATCATATATTTGTCAATGTTAATTGTATGAACAGGTAGTTTTCTTCCAGGTTTGAGTAGAGAAACAAAGGAGGACTCCACCTGCTAGGTCCCAATATTACTAGTATAGTCCCTTATTGTTGCTATTTTAACCCCCTTATTATTATTATTGTACCCTTATAACCCCCATATTGTTATTATTGTGCCCTTAAATTAATATTTCTAGGTCGGCTAGGATTACATTGTGGCCCCATGGACTCCTATATATAGAAAGGGGGTTTTTTAATTTGTATCATCCAAGAATTGGTCATTCATGTAATGTATTAGAGGTTTCCCCTCAAAATGTCTTATTTATAAGGCGTTGATATCTCTTTTCTTCTATTTTTGGAACTGGTTCCACAACATTTGGTATCAGAGCTTTGGATTCTAGGGTTTCGCTGCTCCAAACAGGTCATCGTGGAATTTTTTCTATAACTATTTTTCTACAAAGATTTAGATGTTGCAATTTTTAGAGTGAAAATTTGAAATCCTGGGAAACATCGTCGCGAAAATTCAGATCTTTTTCGTAATATTGTCAGAGATATGATCTATGGAAGTTAGGTCGTTTGGCAGGCTCCTGAATTTCACTTAAAAAGGTCATCACAAATTTTTTCTATAAATTTATTTCTATGAAGGTTAAGAAGCTGAAATATTTAGAGCATGAAGCTAAAATCCTGAGGAACATCGTCGCAAAATTTTAGAGCTTGGTTTGCAATAGTTTTGGAGATATGATCTGTGGAAGTTAGGTCTTTTTTAGGCTCTCGAATTTCATCTCAAAGAGGTGATTGTGGGAAAATATTCATAACTCTCTCTCTGAGCATCAGATTGGAATTATATAAAAAGTGACTGGAATTAAATGGAATTTATTTTCTTGTCTATAAATTTTAGAGCCAGAGGAGAAAACAGTGACACGTGGAAATTCGTAATAGTTCGCTCTACTGAACTAGTCCATAATTAGGTCATTGTGGGAGATTGGACATAACTTTGCCTTGAAGAATCCAAATCAAGACAGACCTATGGCATTTGAAAGAAGCTTCAGAGGATTAATACATGGCTGAATTTTAGATATTAAGGATCTGCAAGTATATAGATAAGTTAATTTCAATATTAAGCTCCTAAAAAGAAAGTAAAAGGTGTGTATTTTGTTTTCCAAATTGCATAAGTCTTGTTTGAAGAATCAAGTTGAATTGATTCCAAGAGAATATTATAGAATAAATATCAGTACTAGATTCTCAAATGGCCCTAAAAAGAATTCAACACCCATTAAGCCTTTAGAAGGTTCTACTATGACTCATGAAGACGAAGAATGGAAACATGGCATATCAAAATTACGAGAGCAAGTGCAACAAATTTCGCTCTCGCAAAAAGCAACAAAAAATGACATGGAAGTTTTGAAGAAAGGCGTGGCAACTAAGATGGATGGTTTGAAGAAAGACATGGATGGTTTGAATAATGGCATGGAAGCTAAGATGGATGGGATGGAAGCTGGCATGGAATCTAAGATGGATGACATGGAAGCTAAGATGGAAAATATGAAGAATGATCTAAAAACAAACATGGAAGGTTTGACAAAGTTGATACAAGAAATGTTTCCCAATGGTGAAAATATAGTAGAGGAAACTCATGATGAGAAAAAAATAAATGTTAATCATGATTTCATAAAATATAATGTTGGAGGGAAGAACCACCATATTCCAAAAATGGATATGAGGAAGTTTGATGGAAAGGATCCTGTAACATGGATACTACAGATGGAGCAATATTTTGATCTCAATAATGTGCAAAACACACAAAAGGTACGCATTGTAACTTTACATTTAGAACAAAATACATTTGTATGGTATCGATGGCTTTGCTCCCGTAAAAAAATTGTCACTTGGTCAATTTTTACGGAAGAAATGATAGCACATTAGGAGGATACAAAGAGCAACACCTTCTTTAGCCAATTGATAAATCTCAAACAAAAGGGTTTAGTGGGGCAGCACATCGAGGACTTCCAAAAATTGAATATAAGGGTAACTGATATTCCAGAGGAACACAGGATCGATCTCTTCATAGGCACTTTAAAGGATAACATCCAACATGAAGTTCGTGTTTTGGAACCCGATTCATTGGAGAAGGCATTCAGGTTGGCAAGAAAAGTTGAATGTAAAATTATGGCGACAAGGAAGCCTACCACTCAATTCTATAAAGAAGGAAGTGTTGCTACGTCTAGATTTCCACAACTTACAAGGTTGACACCACAAAAATTGGAAGAAAAGAGAGCAAAAGGGCTTTGCTACAGTTGTGATAGCAAATACACTAAAGGTCATAAGTGTGCTGAGAAGAAATTATTTTACATAGATTGTGAAGAGGAAGAAGAAAATGAACAAGAAGAGGATATACACCAGGAACCAGCCTTAGAAGAGGAAGAAATGAGTCTGACCATATCGTGTAATGCATTGGCAGGAATTACCACTCCTCAAACTCTCAAGATAGAAGGACATATCAAGAAGAAAAAGGAGAAACAATTATATGCAAAAACATCCAAATGTTTCTTTGGAGTACAAGAGGTGGAATATCTGGGTCATATTGTATCTCATGAGGGTGTTAAGGTAGACCCTAACAAAATTAAAGCCATTAAGGAATGGAAAGTCCCCACAACCATAAAGCAGCTGCGAGGATTTCTCGGGTTAACAGGGTATTATCACAAGTTTGTTAAGAATTATGGGAGAATAGCAGCACCTCTAACAACATTATTGAAGAAAGATGCATTTTCATGGACTCCTGAAGCAACTAAGGCCTTTGAACATCTTAAAGAGGCAATGTGCCTGGCACCAGTCTTAGCTACACCAGACTTCACAAAAACCTTTATTGTGGAATGTGATGCCTCAGGAAATGGAATTGGTGCAGTTTTAATGCAGGAAGGAAGACCCATTGCTTTTGAAAGTCGTCCAATCAAAGGAAAGTATTTACAAAAACCTATTTATGAGAAGTAAATGTTAGCAATATTGCATGCACTAAAGAAATGGCGAACTTACCTAATGGGAAGACACTTCAAGGTAAAAATTGATCATGATAGTCTTAAACACTTTTTGGAACAAAGACTATCTTCATAAGAGCAAAAAAAATGGGTCACAAAGATGTTGGGTTATGACTTTGAAAGAATCTACAAAAAAGGGAAGCTAAATGTTATTGCAGATGCACTCTCAAGAAAGAATGAAGAGGTGGAAGCATTGCTTTGTGCCATTTCTATTATCCAACCAGATTGGATAACCAAAGCAAGAGATGAATGGAAGAAGAATGAAGAAGTGTGGACACTCATTCAAAATTTGCAGCAAGATCCTAGTAAATCTGATACATTTAGTTGGAAAAATGATTCCTTATGGTACAAAGATCGCTTATATCTTTGTAAAAATTCCCAACTAAAACAATTTTTTTTTTGGAATTGCACACTTCTCCTTTAGGAGGACACTCAGGATTTTTAAAAACTTACCACAGGCTGAAGAAATAATAAATTTGGGATGGCCTTAAATCTGATATTCAAAAGTTTGTGGTGGAATGTTTGGTTTTCCAACAGAACAAAGTTGAGACAATTAAGACCCCGGGTCTTCTACAACCTTTATCCATTCCAAGTCAAAATTGGGAGGAGATTTCAATGGATTCTGTCATAGGTTTACCTAAGTCCGAAGGAAAAAGTGTCATCATGGTCGTAGTTGATAGACTTACCAAGTATGCACACTTTTGTGCATTATCTCATCCATTTAAAGCAAGTACAGTTGCTACTACATTTATGGACACAATTCAAAAACTACATGGAAACCCAAGGGTTATTGTGAGCGACAGAGATCCCATTTTTACTGGAAATTTATGGACGGAGTTATTTTCTTTGGTTGGGAAACTGTAATTGCTAATAGCTCAGTTCTATCATCAAATCATCAACTAATGAGCAACTGACAGTTACAAATGCTTAGTGATATTCATGCTTTAGCAACGTATAAATGAAAACACAATAAATTATATACTTCTTGTTGAATTATAAGTTAGTTTCTGTATACTGCAATACAAAATAACCCATTTGTGACATTTTATGATATCAATGTTTATCCATCATATTCATCTTTAAGAAAATTTCAAGGTTCAAAAGTAGTACTTATTCTAGTATCAACAGAAGTTCTGAATCACTTAGTGACAGTTCTGAATTTGGCACACAATCAAATGAAACAACAGGCAGATTAACATCGCAGCAAGAGAAGTTTTGATGTAGGAGACTGGGTATTTTTACGACTACAAACATACAAACAAATGTCCCTTAAGCAAGCTAAGAAGGATAATAAATTATCGCCAAAGTACTATGGTCCTTACAAAGTGTTGCAAAAGATTGGTACTATGGCATACAAATTGGAGCTTCTAGCTTATTTACGACTGCATCCAGTTTTCCATGTTTCATTCTTAAAGAAGGTTATAGGTGAAAATATTCCAGTTCAAACAATATTGCCAGAACTTGATGAGGAAGGAAAAATCATATTGGAACTTGAAGCGGTCACGGAAACAAGAACTCGACATATATAGAATCAATCAATATCAGAGTATCTCATCAAGTGGAAGAACTTACCCACAGAAGATTCTACATGGGAGGATGAGAATTTTATACAGAAGCACCCAAAGCTACTCAAGCATTGAGGACAACATTTTTTTGAAGGAGAGGGGCATGTTAGGTCCCTATATTACTAGTATAGTCCCTTATTGTTGTTATTGTAGCCCCCTTATTGTTATTATTGTACCCCTGTAACCTCCATATTTTTATTATTGTGCCCTTAAATTAATATTGTTAGGTTGGCTAGGATTACATTGTGGCCCCATGGACTCCTATATATAGAAAGGAGGTTTTGTAATTTGTATCATCCAAGAATTGTTCATTCATGTAATGTATTGGAGGTTCCCCCCTCGAAGTGGATTATTTCTAAGATGTTTATATCTCTTATCTTTTATTTTTGGAGCTGGTTCCATAACACCACTAGCATCCCTAGCTTCATTTTCCACCCTCCACCACCTACTTTCAACAAAATCACCTTCAACCCTGTTATTTTGAGATCTTCACCACAACACCGAGAGTTACCCTAGAGGTGCAAGTCGGGCTTGGAAATAAGTTATGATATTGGCGAAGGGGTTGGATACCTTCCATCCATCTAATTCCACCTTCATCCAACCTTTTGTACCCCTTTCCTCATAATTTCTGGCCTCAAACTACCCTCGACCTTGTTGAGAATTTGGAGGGCTAGTGATCAATACAAATTCCCTTCTTGATAATTACTTGTGAGCTTACTTGAGTTAATTATGTCTTCCCTTCTTTATCTTATTTAATCTTTCATCAAGTCAATTATGAAAATACATGGGACACACAAATTAGGCTCCTAGAGCCAAGGAAAAACCTCTCCCTCTTGGAGAGGAAAACCTGTAAGGAATTATTCTTATAGATCTTCAAATGAGAAGTACCATGACCAAGCCTCAGACCCTGGACTATGAATGCATCCAAGACCTTATAATTTCTTCTAAATATTCCTCCAATGTCAATATTTCATTCCTGAACCAACCTACACTATCCTCTATTGCTCATTTTCCAAGTGTCCCTTATTTCAGATTACACAAAGAATTTGTTTCTCATATATCACAAAATCTATTCTGGATATATGAGACATTCCACATATATCAAAGTATTTCACTAAATGTCTTTAAAAACATCTTCACTTCAACTTACTTTAATACTGCTATAGCTTCACATTTGATCCAGACTTCATCATTTTGAAATCCACACCTCTTTCTATCCTTTAGCACACACTTTATACTTGCACTTGATCACATATGTATCCTAGTTCCAAAGTCCACATATGTCTTTTCATGCTGGTTTGTGTTCACTTCTTTATAACAATACACAACAGATCCATACTTTAACCTTGAAATACTGCTTGTAACTTGTTTATTTGTATACTTTATTATGCTATAAAATATCACACAGATGCCTGCTATTTCCTGTGTAAATCACAGAGAGGTCTACATTTACTATTGTTTCTTATTCAGAGATATCCTCATATAATACTCTTGCTTCTTCAGAGAGATCCACATATTCTTTTGTTGCTTCTTCAGAGATATCTGCATATTTCACCTCAAAACAGTCCGCGATTTCTGTGGAAATCACAGAGAGATATGTAGTATGTTTGATGCTAATGAGCCACAATTGTCTGGGGTATATATATATAGTGCATTGTCTGGCTTTTAGGCCAACCATAAAACATACTTTTAGTTCAACATTTAGGCCGACTTCATCACCGATTATAATTAGATTTATCAAATCATTTCCATCATTGAATGAGATTTTTCTTTAGGGTTGTTATGAGCTTTTATTCTTCAAGGTCTTGGAGGCATTCTTCAAACTAGATACTTCATAATCATTTCTCCTAATTACACTAGAAGAAAAAACCCTATAGACATAAATAATAAGTCTATTGACCTGTAATAAAATATTGCTCATGAAACCCATGAAGCAAAAAAATAAATTTATTATCTTTGTCTTCTTCATTACATAAATTTATAATTACATAGCCAATATGAAGATGGATCCTAGTTACACTTTTCAAAATTTCCTCTTAACTAGGGAGGTATTCATACAGGTGTGTGATCACTTTCAAACTAAAGAATATCATAAGAATAATCAGATTGGTAATTGCTTCTATATAGCATCATATCAACCAGCATTGTCCTAATACAAGGCCTTGACTAACATCCCCATCTATCAACGATAAAATGGGCTACAATGTTGGCGATACACATGACTTATAGACACCATAGTAATTGTCTCTCCAAGATACGTACTCCACCCCAGTTTTCCCAAAGTATGACCTTCTTAGACTATTATTCTCTTAGGTAGCTAGCCCTCAAACAATATCGGTCCTTGAATACTCTTATATTGAATGTGCTAACACATTCTCAAAGAGGATCGAATGCCAGATGATTACCCAATCCTCCATTATGTCTTCCCAAGTGAAGACTAGAATTCTTTAATTTTGCAAGAAGAAACAATGAAATTGGCTTATGGAAACAACATTTAGCGCCCACGCCTAGTGCATTAAGTACCTACACTAGGGTGGGGCCCACAAGAATATTTTGGTGCATGTCCATTTTTATTATTCCTTAATTTAGATGGACATTAAACTGTAATATATTCTCAATGTGGACTTGAAAATAGTTAACTAAAGTGGAAAATCAGTTAGCTAAGTGAATTTCGAGTTAATAGGTTGGTTTGTGGGACATGCAGAGTGACTCTAGTTGTAACATAGTTGGAAGTGCAGCGGTGCATTGTTTAATGCAAGTTGTAAATATTTTAACTTAGTTAAGTGAGTTAAACTCAGTTGTGCTAGTTGTAGTTGAATTCCTTGTGAATATGGATTGCATTCCTCATGAATTGCATGAGCAAGGTAGGCTAAAGATAGGCTGAGAATTCACAGATTATTGGCCCGATTTTGTCTGGATCAATGTGAGACAATTAGATGAATACAGGAGGGCTCTTGTGAGAAGAGTTGTATGTAATTTTTGCATGATTCCTTGTGGAATATAAAATATATGATAGAGGGGTTTTGAGTAGAAAGCTTTCCCCAGGAATATCTTGTGTTGTGGTTTTGATTTTTTCTTCTTTGCTTCATCTGATTGTCAATTGTCTTGTTTTTAATTCCGCAAAATATTTGTAGAATCGATTCAATATTTAACCTTAGTACATTGTTATATTGGTTGAATCCAATATATACATGCATGTTGTATAATTTCTACATGGTTTTAGAGCTTTGTTATAGATATTATATATGTTATGAAAGAAATAATTATTTTTGTGCGCGAGTTTGCAGAGAATATCTGAAAATTTTGATGAAAAATTTTCCAAAAAAATAGCATGTTTGTATTCCTTGTGAAAAAATACCCAAATTATAAAAACAAATCGGTCAAATCAGAGCTCAGATGAGGGAGATATCATCGATATACAATAAACTATTTTATTAGAAAAATTTGCGATGGCGGGATAATTACAATGTGCACAAGTTGGAAAAGGAAAGGTGTTCCTTTAACACAAAGCAATAGGACAAGCCAAGAATATTAGGATTCAAGTTAATAATCTCTATAGACTTGACGTAGATGTGATTTCTACAGAGCTTCCAACCATTGGTAAGTGTGAGAAAGCCATGCAATTGACCTTGAGAGGGAGATGGATTTGCATGCAAGTAAGAATGAACCTCAAGATGTGGAGAAGACACATGTGGAGGATCATGGAGTGGAAGAAACCACTCAAGTAGAGAAATTTTGATCCAGATGGGCAGAGGGAGTGCATGTAGCTATACCACTAGGCGAGAGGTGGGGTGACATGCATGATTAATCCCAAAAAGAAATTTTGGCAGGATCCTAGAAATTGTGGGTCTCATGGATCAAACATGGCTACGAGGAGTCCATAGAGAAGCAATATTAGGATCAATTAGATTGATGCAGTCAGATGTTAGGAGGACATGAAATCAAAGTGACAGTGTCGGAAACTAGAGTGCAGATCAGAGTTGGTAGTAAGTGCAGAGTGCATGGATGCAGATGTCAACAACAGAGATGATCCAGTAGACATGTGCAGCAGCTAGCAACAGTTAGAAGACTTTGAGGACATATGCATTATACTGATTCATTTGTTTGGAGGCTATTTAGTTTTGGAAGTGTTGCATGCAAAGGTTGCATGTGCGAGAAACACTAAAGAAATGTTGCATGCATGGAGTTGCATGTTGCATGCATGAGGTGCATGTCGCATGCAAGGACATTCCTTTCTTGTTGAGAGGGAGTGTTGAATTTTGCAACAAGAAATAGTGAAATTGGCATCCAGAAACAATATTCAAAACCCACACCTAGGGCATTAAGCACCTACACTAGGGTGGGGCCCAAAAGGATATTTTTGTGCATGTCTATTTTTATTATCCCTTAATTTAGATGGAAATTAAACTGTAATCTATTCTCAATGTGGACATGAAATTAGTTAATTGATGTGGAAAATCAGTTAGCTAAGTGAATTTCAAGTTAAAAGGTTGGTTGGTGGGACATGAAAAGTGACTCTAATTGTAACTGAGTGATTCTAGTTGCAACAGAGTTGGAAGTGCAATGGTGCATTAGTTAATGCAAGTTGTAAATATTTTAACTCAGTTAGGTGAATTAAACTTAGTTGTGCTACTTGTACTGAAAATACACTAGTGAGAGATTCAATGAATTAAATATTAATTAATTCACAATTAGTGATCTCACATGCAACTGAGGATTTACTATTATTAGCTGCATGCATGTCAGTTCTAGTGGAGACCCAGTTGAGATCTAGGTGAAAGGGAAGTGTGACTATCATTTGTGATATTAGCAGGCTACCCAGGTGTAGTTAAAACAACACAGGATGCCCATGATACTCAACGCAGTGTAGGAAGGTTGGAATTCCTTGTGAATAGGGAATACATTCCTCATGAATTGCATGAGAAATACAGGCTGAAGACAGGTTGAGAATTGGCTGATTATTGGCCCGATTTTGTCTGGATCAGTGTGAGACAATTAGTTGAATACAGGAGGGCTCTTGTGAGATGAGTTGTATGTAATTGTTTCATGATTCCTTGTGGAATATACAATATATGATAGAGGGGTTTTGAGCAGCAATATTTCCCCATGAATATCTTGTGTTGTGGTTTTGATATTTTCTTCCTTGCTTCATTTGATTGGAAATTGTGTTGTTTTTAATTCTGAAAAATATTTGTAGAAGCAATTTAGTATTTAACTTTAGTACATTGTTAGATCAGGTGAAGATATACATGCATGTTGTATAATTTCTAGAATAATTTTGTGTCTATCTCTCCCTCTCAGCTAGGGAGGACCTATTCCACAAGGGAATGTACTCATTCTTATATAAGGAATGTACCTAACCTCATTATTAGGATTACCTAGTTTCTTCCAAGTAGGAAACTTATCACCAGGCTCCCTCTCAATCAGGGACCTACAGCAACAATGGTGAGATACCCAGCTTCTCATGAATAATTCCTCCCCTCGATGTCATGGATTTCGATATTGAGGAATCTTCAACTTTAGCTCCATAGGGAACAAATCATCCATCACTTTCATACATGAGTCATGTCATCTACCAGAAAGTGATTCATCTATATTTCTTATCTGGTTCACCTTTTATGCCATGTTTCTTTCTTTCAAATAATCTCCAAGGAGTTTACATCCATTCACATGATTATCAGCCTTGCGCAAATTCATCCAAATAAACATATACGTATGAAATTTTAGAACAGAAGTTACCTCAGTGATGATATTCCACCATGACATCTTCCTGTAGGCATCGACATCCTCTATTCAGATTGACACATCTCCTGATGATATGTTTTGTCAAGGTTCTTCTTATTTACCATACTTCTATCAGAGTTTACATATCCTCGAGGAGATATTCCAGACACATCTTCTTAGCTTCCGAATGATAACTGCCTCTTGACATGGTTGCACTTCATGATCTCTTCTCTTCTGCACAATTTCCTTCCCAGGAACTTAAAAATTCCAGTTTCTTGTTCATATACAACCACCTCATATTCCATATGAGGATATATTATGTTGATTTCATATGTTAGTGCACTGTGAGAAATCATCCTTAATAGATAATAATTATAAATATAGAATTCCATTACGTGCAACCATATGAAATGACTTCATAGAATCCGGTGTCAACATATAAATGTATATATACTTCATACCTTTTTTTTATTTGAGTCATCATGTAGTAGTTTTACTAGAATGAAGAGCTTCATTCCCTTCACCTGCTTCATCAATATTTCATACACGTCCTAGAATTCTTTAGCATAGAATTCTTGATGAAACCATTCTTATTTCCTTCTAATCAATGAATTCATAGAGAACTCCATTAGAAAATGTCAGCACCTATTTCCATGATTACCCTTGATCTTGATGACTGCCTTCCATCAATATTGATATCTGTGAGGTTTTCCAACAACTATTTCACCAAGAGATAATATACACTACTTCCTATCATACTATTTTACAACTAACAGAAAACAATTAAAGGAGAATATGATCTCAGTCATAGTAGAGATCCCTCACTTCTTCTTTCTTAGATTTCTTTGCATTAGGTTCTTCCCTCATTTCTAAGACATGGGCTCCTTCCTTTCTTCTCTTGTCCTTTTCAGATTTAGGACAATCACTTTTATAATTCCCAAGTTCATTACATCCAAAGCATCGTGATTTTTCCATATTCCTTCTTCTATTCTGAGGACCAAATTTTCCAATTCTTCCTTTCTTCCTAGATATTGCTGCAAAGGCTTGATTCCCTTCACTTTATCCTGTATCAAATTTGGCTTTCAATCTTGTTTCCTCTATTTTACATAGAGACCATAAATCAAGGAATGGTGTGGCTTCTTTAACCTCATATAAACTTGAAGTGAAGTTTCCCCATTCTTCCGGTAGAGCATTTAGCACCATTGTAGCCATCTCAGTGTTAGACATTAATTCGCCAAGTTCAGAGAATACCTCCACCAGTTTCTCATATATATCTTTAGCAGACTATAGTTTTGATACATATGGAATGAGTGAGTTCTTATTGGATTTTATGAGAATCCTCTGGGCTCTGATTTCTCCATTCATGTACTTGGAATGAGCTGGAGCATCTTATTTTGGTGATTGAATTGTTGATCCTTTAATGTAGTCCATAAGTTAACCTTCAATTAAATTCAAATCTATCCTCTTCTTCCATGCACTAAGGTTTTATGACCCAACCAAATTTTTTCTCTCTTTACAATAAGTCATCTTCACAGATTTAAGTAAGGTCATAAATACTTACCTGAGTAGATAGGCTTGCAACTTCCTTGATGATGATGATGAATTTTAGGAGCTTATTCTAAGACAGAAATATTCAATATAGTTGTTCTTGGATCCGTGATGATAAAGGATATATTCAAAATATGATTTCCTCTTCTAACAATGTCTTGAATATAAAATATTATTTTCTTGAAAAGTTAATCCTTTGAATGAGATGAAGATATTGCTTGAAAATAGCTTGAGATTCTTCCTTTCAAATTTATTTTAATTTTCACCCAAACTTTCATTTTTTCTTCTCAGAGTGTCTCTTTTTCAAGTAGCCCTTGAGTTCAGCGCCTTAGCTCTGATTCCATGTTGAGAATTTGGATGGATGGTGATTAATACAAATTCTCTTCTTGATAATGACTTGTGTGCTTACTTGAGTTACTTATGTCTTCTCTTCTTTAGCTTATTTAATCTTTCATCAAGTCAATTATCAAAATACACGAGACACACAAATTAAGATCCTAGAGCCAGGGAAAAACCTCTCCCCTCTTGGAGAGGAAAACGCGTAAGGAATTCTTCTTATAGATATTAAAATGACAAGTACCATGACCATGACTCAGACCCTGACTAATGAATTCCTCCAAGACCTTGTCACTGCTTCTAAATCTTCCTCCAATGTTGATATTTCATTCTTGTACCAACCTGCACTATCCTCGATTACTCATTTTTCGATTGTCCCTTACTTCAAATTACACACAGACTTTTTTTCTTATATATCACAACCTCTATTCCACATATATGAGACATTCTGAATATATCACAACATATATCAAAGCGGTTCACTGAATGTCTTCAAACATATCTTCACTTCAACTTACTTGAATAATGTTATAGCTTCACATTAGATACATAATTCATCATTTTGACATCTGTGCCTCTTTCTATCCTCTAGCCCGCACTTTATACTTGCACTTGATCACAGATGTATCCTCGTTCTGAAGTTTGCATATGTCTTTTTATTTTGGTTAGTATTCACTGCTTCATAACAACACACAAAAGCTCGTACTTTAACCTTGAAATACTTCCTGTAACTTGCATATTCCTTGACTTTATTACGCTATACAATATCACACAGATGTCCACTATTTCCTATGGAAATCACAGATATATCCACATTTACTTTTGTTTGTTCTTCAAAGAGATTTGCATATTTAACCTTAGAACAGTTCATAGTTTCTGTGGAAATCACAGAGAGATCCACAGTCTGTCTCATGTTAATGAGCTATAGTTGTATGGGGTATATATACAATGCACTATCTACCTTTTAGGCTGACCATACAATAACATTTTCGACTGACATGTAGGCTGAATTCATCACTGATTATAAGTCGATTTATCACATCATTTCTAGTGTTGAATGACAGTTGTCTTGAGGGATGTTATGATCCTTTCTTCTTCAAGGTCTTGGAGGCATTCTTCAGACTAGATACTTCATAATCATGACTCTTAATTACACTAGAAGACAAAACCCTATAGACATCAAGAAGAAGTCTATTGACCTATAATAAAATATTTCTCATGAAACCCATGAAACAAGTAAAACAAAATACATTTATTATCTTTGTCTTCATTACATAAATTTATAATTACATACTCAATATGAAGACCAATCCTAGTTACACTTTTCAGCAGGCCTATTTCCTGTAGTGTTTCTGGACATCCTATAGCACTACAAGAAACACTGTAGTAGATCTTGTAGCAGTTTCAGTAAGCCTCTTATTCAGCCCAGGAACCATCTCTTACCTCACCTAGACTTGGTACAACCTCCAAGACACCTTCGGCTCTGAATCCATGAGTCTAAGACCTTCTTAAGTGACCCTAATGCCTCCTTCTTTTGCTGTAAAACATAGTATTTACAAGAATAGTTAGCTAATGAATAGATGCATTGTTAAAAAATATTAGTAAAGCATGAATTAGTTATAGGTTAATTAGCCATTTGGCCCAACAAGGTGTGCTTAGATCAATTTCCCTTTCTTCAAGTTTAATTCAGCAATTTACTTTATGAATGCCACTTAGTTTAACTCTATTTATTGCTTTACCCTAATTGTGAATTTCCTTTCTTGCAAATAGAAAGGTGTGTCCTTATTCTTTAGAACAGTTTCTTTGTTGCTTATAGAGTAATGGTCTTAAGTTATTTATAGTCTTAGGTTTCATTCATAAGTGTGACATACTACATCTCCTATAAGTAGCCCTAGCAGTAACACCCCTTAGTAAGACTAATAGGAGGATGGCATGAGTTGAATGCATCTGTTGTGTATATAGCATTGTCACCTCCATGTTTGTATGAACCTCTGGTTGATAATGTAAATTACAGTAGCCTCTAGGAGTTGCAGCACTCTTGGTGCAATACCAGGGCTCACCACTTTTTGGTGCCATTGCTGGGGAGGTGTCTAAGTAGATGCTTTGATTATGTTTTAGCATTATTTTCTGCTTTTCTTTTACATTAAATTCCAAAATATTGAAAAATACAAAAACAAATTTACTTTCATGCCTCATGTGAGTAGGGATAACCAAGGAATTTTTTACCAAAAACCCCCACATCCCCACAAAGTCACCCTTCACTCTTCTTCAGTGATTGTGAGGTTGAACACACCATAGGTGAGTCTCTTGAAAACTTTGAAGAACATATTGGAGAAGAATAATAACTTGCTTCACATGAGGAACATGCTTCACCAATTCAAGCCATGTTTGAGACTGGGACCCAAGGAGTCTTTCCCATTAGAGAAACATATGGGGAAATTAGGATGAAGAATATCAATCCCTCATCCCTTCCACATTTCCATGGACTTACCTCTAAGGAGCTTGACACCTTCATGTTTGGAATTGATATTTTTTGTAGGAATTATGACTATGCCTCAAATGACCAAAAGTTAAAACTCCTCCCATCCACCCGCAAGGATGCAACCTTGCACTGGTTCATAGGTTTTCCTGGGAACAACATCACTACCTGGGCATAGATTCAAGAGTTATTTAACAAATAATACAGGGAATATTGTATATCCAAATAAAATAAAAATAAAATATTTAGGATGACTCTCGAACCTGATTAATCCCTAGAGGATTATGAAGAAAAATTCTAGCTAAACTACAAAAGAGCCAACTGGACCCTTGATCCCGGATCACTTAAGATGGTACTTTTTCGAGGGATAAGGGAGGAGCTGATAGAAACCATTAATATGCTATCATGAGGACAGCAAAATTTTCTTTAGGAATCACTCTAGGAAAGCTAGGAAGAAAGGTAGAGCTAGCCAAAGCATGACCAACACCCCTTCCTCTTCCACCTCCATCAAGCATCAGATTGGAAATATGTTGGAGGACTTCAAAAGTGAGATGTCGCATACCTTTTCTCTACAAATGGAAATAATGAAGAAAAATAGGAAGAAATAGGAAGCAAAAGGAGCCTTGGTTATCTTCTACCCTATATGTATTAGAAAACACCCTCAGAAAAAATTTCCGCTAAATGTCGTAGAGGTTTTATTAATCTATGAAGAGATCCATTCCATAGATAAGTGTCCCTCCTTACATGGGCTCAAAGTTGTATATCAAATTGGGGAATTAGGACTAGAGAAACTTTGTTTCATAAATCAGAGAAGGCCTCAAGGGCCTCAGTAATATCAATAGGGTATGCAAGGTGCACCTTACTCCTATTATCATACCAATCAGAATGCGCCTATGGAATCTTGGTACACTTCCACTCCTCCATCATGGCCTACACCTCCTACTTGGCCTTACAACCCTCAATATCACCCTAAGCCTGTGAACCAACTGTTGACGGGAAAATTTGTCCGGCCAACAGTAGGGGATCTCCCCGGTAGAAAGTCCCAATTAGACCTTGAACCGTTTGGAGTAGGGATCTCGTCCGGGGTGTGGGTCCAGCTATCGCTTAAAACGCCTTCCCTTCGGTTTCAAAAGAACATGATTGAACCTGCGGACATACACTTATTCACATGATACAGAATACATGATTGATGCATTAAACACGAATCAAACACTATGCGTAGCAAGATCATAAATAAAGCATGTACACCTCAGGAGATGTCATTAGCAACACATCTTTGGGGGTAATGCTTATAAGGTAGTCTGACCACAAAATAAATAGTTCTTTATGATGAGATATCCCTTTACTTTCTGAAAGATAAAACGAAATGCTAACAAAATAGTTCATTAACATTCATTAATAGAGCAGATGATAAGTTGAACATCATTGATACAACACAGATAGCCATGACGCATAAATGATGACAAGAAGAGTGCAACTTCATTAATCATAGGATGTTCTGAAACTGTACAAGGAATACACACAGTGTTCGCACAGCAAAACACATCATAACCATAGGGTGTTTTAACAAGAATCTGTATTCATATGCACAAGAGTATAATCTTTCAATACAATGCCATGTAGCTCTTGAGTTTCCAAAAAAGAAAAGCCTTTTATACAAGCTCCCGAAGGAGTATTTATAACACAAAACCTGCCCCTTGGGCATCCTTGACCTTTCATCTTCCTGACTGTTGGGCTGCCTTGCGACCAATCCTTTTGCGACCTGTGACCTGAGTTGTTGTTGCGACCGGCGACCTGAGTTGTTGTTGCGACCGAGTCGCAGGGTCGTGGGTGGTAAGAAGATGAGAGAATGTGACCTTGCGACCTTGCGACTAGGTCGCTGGGTCGCGAGGTCACAAAGGTGTAAAAACCGAAGAGATGCGACCTTGCGACCTTGCGACTAGGTCGTTAGGTCGCGGGGTCGCAAAAGGCGGAAAACCGAATAAGTGCGACCTTGCGACCTTGCGACTAGGTCGCTGAGTCGCAGGGTCACAAAAGGGAGAAAAACTGCAGGAATGCGACCTTGTGACCTTGCGACTAGGTCGCTGGGTCGCAGGGTCGCAAAAGGAGGCAAAACCGAGGATATGAGACCTTGCGACTAGGTCGCTGGGTCGCGGGGTCGCAAAACGGAGGAACACTGAAGGAATGCGACCTTGCGACCTTGTGACTAGGTCACTGGGTCGCTGGGTCGCGTTGTCAGATTTTTAACACGGAGTGCGACTATGCGACCCTAGACTTACGATCATCCCTTCTGCATTTCTCTTTCAGCGATCTCATAGCCTTGTTCTCCGAAGGCCAGCCTTAGCCTTTGCCATGGTGAGGCAGCAGCTTCTATCTGCCGATGATGTTGACCATCCGCATAACACGAGGTTTTGAAGTTGATTTGGAACACAGCTTCGCATCCTCTGAAGAGAGCTAGCAATCTTCTTAATTTGGATGGGCATTACTGTTTCTTTGTATTACCTGCAAGACAGCAGAGCAGATCAGCATCTTCTCATATAACCTGTAGATAAGCGAATTAAATCAGCCATGTGTAACCTGTTAAATTAGCCTTACTCATACAAATATTTTATGCATGTTGAGGAAGTAAATGAATATATAAACATAGATGCATAAAAGGTATATTGGCACATAAAACCAGGAGATTTTAAAGATCAGCTTGGACCCCTGTATAGTCCTGTTCTGAAGGCAATATATGAACGATCGTGCATATCTACTATGTATTCCTCCACTATTGCAAAAGAATGCCTGAAGGCACGTATAGCTAGTCTTTAACAATTTTTAATGGAGACCACCGAAGCCCGGGAGCTCCCATGCATTTCTATGTGCTGAATGATGCACGACCCCCCCCAAAGTGTTTCGGGGCTGCGATAGGCCTCGCCATAGCTAATTTCTATCATCCCTTGCTTTCATCAGATGGGCATCAATTCACCGGTTTAACTGCTTTCTTCCACAATGAGGTGATCAAGATGCATTGTTCTTCATATGTAGAGATGCTAGGTTTGCTGCCAAACACCCTGTGATGTAGTTATTTCGCCCAACCTTGAATCATTCGCAGGTGCTGAAACAAAGCATTATAACCTTTTATACGCAGACATTCTCTGCCATGTGCTGTGCTCCCATGCCTCATGATATGCTATCCTTCGGTGGCCAGTAAAGAGCGTGATCTGTTGGGGAGGGCATTGTGCCAATGCACTGTACTGAACCTTCTTTCACCTCCCAGGATGATTGACTATCAGGATACTCATTGCGTTCCAATGCAGATGACTCCAGCTTGCAGCTAGTGACTGTCTGCGTCGAGGCGTTGGAATCACTAGTCGAAATACTTTGAATTTAGGGGGCGAATAGATTGAACTCAGCGTAACATATTGCAGAGGGCGAAAATTGACTCAGGTTTTGTTTGCTATTCTAACACTACCAGCATCAAAGGAATTCGATCTCTTTCCTGCACTGAAAGTTGACCAAGCTGATCGTTATTACTGCATGCCAGACCTGAGCGGCTCAGAAGGGCATCAGTTCCTTGCATGTCAGGCTTTACTGCTAATGTAGAACGAACGGTTCCTGAAAAACAGTATGTCAGCGATCTCACCGATTGGAAACCTCCATTTTGGGTATAGCAGCGTAATTGAGTTCATGCATGGCAGCATGCATGGGAAACTTTCGCGGCATGCAAAATATGGACTCGTTTTGTCCAGCTCGCCGTGGACGCGTGGGAGATTACTATGGCATGATTTTAAAAACTCTGCGTTTCGTTATACCACGCTGGCTGCCATTGCAGGTTGGTTATGACCGTAGGTTTTTCCCGTTGCGCATATACGTCCGCTCCAGCGTTTACTGTAGTTCGCAATGAAAGGTTTCAGTTTGAAAGTTAACCGACGCTCCATGCAACGTGGACATTGATCGTTGGACTCCATGTTTAAACGCCTTTTGACCCATGCTTTATTACCGCATCATCGTCCATTTGTGAGGTCTTGATAGTCCTGCATTATTTTTATCACGTTGGCTCGATAATTATTATATCGTGGTCATCGTAGGTCTTGCATAGGATTCTGTTTCACGTTCAACGCAGCTTTGATTATTCATTTCGGATTGCAACCTGAGCATGAAAACATTAGAGCCAGTCAAAATAATTTACGCCCCCTGCAACGTGCCCATGCGATTCTGCGCCATCAACCTTTTGCGCTCACTTATATAATTTTGATTCACGTCTCAGTTATAAAATTGGACCATTGTTTGTGTATATGTGCTCTTAAATATTTATCACAAGTGAACAACCTACTATCACACATTTGCACTCATGCAACGTATCATCATATAGTCTTGCGCCGGGTTTCAACGTAAAGTTGACCGATATATTACTTGCCCCACATGGAATATACTGCATCATTAAACTATTTGTGCCATAGTACTTATAACGTTGGCTGCCATGTTTGATACATAGGTTTCGATCATAAAATATCTCCGCTCTAAACCTCCGCCATCAAACCTTTGCATACTGCTGACCATTATATATTCATCACGAATTTCAACTTGAACATGAAGGCAAAAGTTCATTGCGGATTACAGCTTCAGCACGAGAGCATTTGAGCCAGTCGAAATAATTTACACCCCATGCAACGTAAATATTTCACGTTGGGTTCCATGCAGTGACTTTGAACGTTGGACCATTAAACATATGTCTGCCCACCGCCTTACCTGCCAACGACGTTGGACTCAGCATTACGTGGCCATGTAGTTTGCGCCATTCTCCCAACGTGCAGTTGACCAACACATCGCGCCCATTTGTAAATGGTTTATGGTTTTTTTGAAACCATATGTCTTTATCATAACGTTGGACTGCCCTTTTTCTTTTTTATATGCTTTGGAAACTTCATGTTTTGTGCTTTGGTATCACCTTTGTCTTTTGAATGTGCGCCCTTCATAATGTTATTATTTAGTTTTACTCCAGGATATTTTATGGTTTTCGAAACCATATGCTTTCGACCCTTGATCATTTGCTTTACCTCATCATACGAAGGCTGCTTGTTTTAAAAGATGTTTCCCAAACTACATTGATGGCTCTTTTAACATTGACCCTTCCTACCTTATGGTTCCAAAGACTTTATTTGCATATGCACCAATGTGCCTAGTTACTAAAATGTGTATGCATTTAAACATAACCTTTTAGGTTCAATCTGAAACTCTCCCTCTCATGTGGTCCCATATAGACAAACTTTATGGATATGAAAGAGCAAAGGAGACTAGGGTTTTAAGGCCATTTCATTTCTCCACGTTGTACTCCTCACAGCATAAATAATTCCACACCATGTAGCTTAGGATTCATAAACATTGCTTTTTAAAGGGTGCATTCACATATTTAACCCTGTCGTTGGCTTGCCCCAGAAACATGTATGCTTTCGCACTGCCACTTGGCACGAGAACGCCTTGAATGAGATTGTCACTCCTCAGGGAGATCTCCTGAGTTTGCTTTGTTCACCGGGCCATAATTAATGCTAGACTTGTCGAAATGGCGACATATGTTCCTTTGTATACAGACATCGACACGGAGCTGGCATTGTGCAGGATCTCCACAATTCTGGTGTGCACTAATGAAGAACACCTTCTGCGTTGGTGACACAAAAGGTTCTTTCTCTGATCGACACATATCACACTATTCTCCTTTTAACAGTACTGGTCACTTGCTCCTCCTCCTCCCCTGTTCCGCAACTTTGGCCTCGTCGTTGAGCTCAATTTCATTTCCCTCGATGTCGCGACATGACTGAGGAGTCTATTATCCGTGGGGTCGACCTGTGTAGAACATTACGACAATCACAATTACTCTTTGATAATGGTGTTGCTAGATAAAACATATGAAATTAACGAGCTTAATAAAAGTATTCGAACAACATGCTTAATGACCTACATCAGGAAGGATTTTACTCATCAATACACAAAAGGTTTTCGTTAAAACATATGCCTGGCAATCTTATCACACATGGCGCGACTGCGGTAAGAATGTTTGGGTGTACGCTAGATGATCCTTCCCACATATGGCGTGATTGCAACAACAACATCTGATCATGATAGCGAGACAACTCATGAGGGGTTGGGGATAGGTCGTTGGGATGTCACTGACTGTAGGTTCGGTGAACGACCTTAACGACTAAGCGAGCATAAGGGGACCCGAAATTTTAAATATACCCAAAATTTTGGGTGGTGTTGTAGCGGCTACAACACCAACCATTCCATAAGTATGTTTCTCAACCACCCCAATGAAGCAACCCATCACAAGGTTGGAGTCCCCAACATAATAAACCACCTACCTTAATACACATCCCAATATAAACCCAAGAAACAAGAAGACACAATAGATTTACAGTGGAGAGACATCATATCCAGATTATGTTATGGAGATACATGAGATAAATCTCAGGTCAAGAACAGTAATCCCAAACAATCATCCTCCATCTCCACCTACAGAGGTTGAGGAGGAAAATGAAGAGAGTAACACTAAGATCCAACAACCTCCTTTTCCTGAGCATTTGATCCAATCTTGTCAGCACACCCCAGAGGAGACTGAAATTCTGGGAGAATTGAAAAATTTGTGTGTAAAAATACCCCTTCTCTAGGAAATTAAGGATGTTCCTATTTAAAATTGGCTCATCAAGGAAAATTTCTTTAAGAAACCTAGGAGAAATAATAAATATACCCCCACCATCAATGTAGTAGGACAATTGTTTGAGTTAATGTTGGGAAGGGTGATCTTCCTGAAGTACCTGGACCTTGGTAGTCTAGTTGTGGATGTACACATAGATGGTTTCATAGTGCCCAATACTTTGATTGATGTCGGGGCTGCCATCAATGTAATGACCATGGAAACTATGCTTAAACTCAACCTCCAAGGGACTTTGAAGAAAACCACAAAGGTTGTGCAACTTGCAGACCAGTCCACAATAGCTCTAGAAGGATTTTTTGAGGCTTTTATGGTTTCAATCAACTCTTGGGAGTACCCTATAGATTTCTTGGTCCTCCAACCAAAAACCAAGTTTAATTAATATACTCTCATTTTAGGAATACCTTGGTTACCCATTGTCGATGCTTATATTAGCTATCGGGCTAGAAACATGACTATAAAGAATGGGCACTTGTCTAAACAACTGGTATTATATCATCTTGCCTAAAATTCCATTTACCATGACCTACCTTTATGGTTGGCGCATCAAGAAGAAGAAGATGAAGTATACAACACTACTTCCCACCCCATTTTTACCATAGACATTGTACTTAGAGGGGGTCAACTCGATGAGGATGAGCTCATTGACCACTGTTAAGTCCCTATATTACTAGTATAGTCCCTTATTATTGTTAGTGTAACCCCCTTATTGTTATTGTTGTACCCCTGTAACCCCAATATTTTTATTATTGTGCCCTTAAATTATTATTGTTAGGTCGGCTAAGATTACATTGCAGCCCCATGGACTCTTATATAGAGAAAGGAGGTTTTTTCATATGTATCATCCAAGAATTTTTCATTCATGTAATGTATTGGAGGTTTCCCCCTCGAAGTGGCTTATTTATAAGGTGTTGATATCTCTTTTATTCTATTTTTGGAGTTGGTTTCACAACATTTGGTATTATAGCTTTGGATTCTAGGGTTTCGCTGCTCCAAACAGGTCATCGTGGAATTTTCATTGTAGATTTTTTTCTACGAAGTTTAAAAAGCTGAAATGTTTAGGGCGCGAAGCCAGAATCCTGAGGAAAATTATCACAAAATTTCAGAGCTTGGTTCGGAATATTTTAGGAGATATGGTCTGTGGAAGTTAGGTATTTTTTAGGCTCCTGAATTTCATCGTAAAGGGATGATCGTGGGAAAATATTCATAACTCTCTCTCTAACAATCGGATTGGAATTATGTAAAAAATGGATGCAATTACATGGAATTTTTTTTCTTTTCTATTAATTTCAGAGCTGAAGGAGGAAACAGTGACATGTGGTAAGTCATACAAGTCCGCTCTATTGAACCAGTCCATAATTAGATCATTGTGGGAGATTGGACATAACTTTGTCTTGAAAAATCAAAATCATGTCAGACCTGTGGCATTAGAAAGAAGATTCATAGGGCTACCTCGGGGAAAATTTTTAGATATTGAAGATTCGAAATCATAGAGATAATGCAGTTTCAATATCAAGCTCCTCAAAAGCAAGAAAAAGGTGTGTATTTATTTTTTCAAATTACATAAGTCTTCTGTAAAAAATCAGTTTGAAGTGATTCCAAGGGCCTATTAAGCATATATTTCAGTATTGGGTTCTGAAATGCCTCCTAAAAATAATTCAACAACCATTAAGCCCTCATAATACTCTACTATGACTCATGAAGATGAATAATTGCAACATGATCTATCAAAATTACAAGAGCAAGTGCACCAAATTTCGCTCTCGCAAAGAGTAGCAAAAATGAAATGGAATTTTTGAATAAAGGTGTGGAAGCGAAGATGGATGGTTTGAAGAAAGGTGTGGAAGTTAAGATGAATGGCGTGGAAGCTAAGATGGAGGACATGCAAGAAAAAATGAAAGACAATATGGAAAACATGAAGAATGATCCAAAAGCAGACATGGAAGGTTTGACAAAGTTGATACAAGAAATTATTCATAATGGCGAAAATATAGTAGAGGAAACTCATGATGAGAACAAAATACATGTTAATCGTGATTTCATAAACTCTAATGTTGGATTGAAGAACCACCATATTCCAAAGATGGATATGAGGAAGTTTGATGGCGAGGATCCCGTAACATGGATACTACAGATGGAGCAATATTTTGATCTCAATAATGTGCAAAACACACAAAAGGTATGCATTGCAACTTTACATTTAGAACAAAATACATTTGTATGGTATCGATGGCTTTTCTCTTGTAAAAAAATTTTCACTAGGTCAATTTTTACGAAGGAAATGATAGCACATTATGAGGATACAAAGAGAAACACCTTCTTTAGCCAATTGATAAATCTCAAACAAAAGGGTTCAGTGGCGGAGCACATTGAGGACTTCCAAAAATTTAATATAAGGGTAGCTAATATTCTAGAGGAACACAGGATTGATGTCTTCATAGGGACTTTAAAGGATAACATCCAACATGAAGTTCACGTTTGGGAACCTAATTCATTGGAGAAGGCATTCAGGTTGGCAAGAAAAATTGAATGTAAAATTATGGCGACAAGGAAGCCTACCACTCACATCTACAAAGATGGAAGTGTTGCTACTCCTAGAATTCCACAACCTACAAGGTTGACACCACAAAAATGGGAAGAAAAAAGAGCAAAAGGGCTTTACTACAGTTGTGATAGCAAATACACTAAAGGTCATAAGTGTGCTGAGAAGAAATTATTTTACATAGATTGTGAAGAGGAGGAAGAAACTGAAGAAGAAACTTCAAAAGTAGAGGATATACACCAGGAAGAAACCCTAGAATAAGAAGAAATTAGTCTGACCATATCATGTAATGCATTGGCAGGAAGTACCACTCCTCAAACTCACAAGATAGAAGGACATATCAAGAAGAAAAAGATAATAGTGTTGATTGATTCGGGTAGTACCCATAATTTTATTCATTGTAAGGTAGCCAAGGAATTGAATTGTTTCCTATACCCAGCACTAGAATGTCAAGTGATGGTTGCAAATGGAGGAACTATAAATTTCTCTGGAAAATTCCATAATATCAAGCTAGCTATGGGGGAATATGTATTGAATAGTTTAATGCTTTCCATCCCAATGGGAGGTGTTGATGTTATACTAGGAGTACAATGGTTACAATCTTTGGGGACAGTAGCTTTTAATTGTCAAGAACTTTTCTTGAAATTTTTTTCAGAAGGAAAGGAAATCGAATTACAAGGTATCGCATGGAAGCCAGGAAATATAATAAGCTCTAATGTCATGACAAATCTTCTGAATAAATAACAATAGGGCGTAATTGCACAATTATGCTCACTAGAAGTTCCAACATTAAAATCATCTATTTCTCCAGATCTCCAAAAATTCTTGGACAATCATTCCAAGGTGTTTGATACGCCCAAAGGACTCCCACCTATTCCTGATCATGATCATTCTATTCATTTGATTCTAGGAATTTTTCCTCCAAACATTAGGCCTTACAGATATCCTTATGTCCAAAAGAGCGAAATTGAACGTATGATTGCAGAAATGTTAGAGGCTGGTATAATTCAACCTAGTCAAAGTTCTTTCTCTGCTCCAGTAGTATTGGTGCACAAGAAAGATGGATCATGGCGCATGTGTCTATACTATAGGGAGCTCAATAAGTTCACTATTAAAGATAAATTTCTCATTCCTATGATTGATGAATTATTGGATGAATTACATGGATCAATTTATTTTAACAAGTTGGATCTTCATTCAGGATATCATCAAATTAGAATGAAGACTAACGATATTCCGAAAACAGTATTTCGAACTCATGAGGGTCATTATGAATTTTTTGTCATGCCTTTTGGCCTTAACAATGCACCTTCTACATTTCAAGGGTTGATGAATTCCATTTTCAAACCCTTAGAAAATTTGTGCTAGTATTTTTGATGATATACTAATGTACATCAGGTCTTGGAAGGATCATGTTCAACATGTTGACAGGGTGCTTAAACTATTGGAGGAGAAACAATTATATGAAAAAACATCCAAACGTTTCTTTGGAGTACAAGAGGTGGAATATCTGGGTCATATTGTATCTCATGAAGGTGTTAAGGTAGACCCTAACAAAATTAAAGCCATTAAGGAATGGAAAGTCCCCACAACCATAAAGTAGTTGTGCGGATTTCTTGGGTTAAAAAGGTATTATCGCAAGTTTGTTAAGAATTATGGGAGAATAGCAGCACCTCTAACAACATTATTGAAGAAAGATGCATTTTCATGGACTCCTGAAGCAACTAAGGCCTTTGAAAATCTTAAAGAGGCAATGTGCCTAGCACCAATCTTAGCTACGCCAAACTTCACAAAAACCTTTATTGTGGAATGTGATGCCTTAGGAAATGGAATTGGTGCTGCTTTAATGCAATAAGGAAGACCCATTTCTTTTGAAAGTCGTTCAATCAAAGGAAAGTATTTACAAAAGGATATTTATGAGAAGGAAATGTTGGTAATACTACATGCACTAAAGAAATGGAGACCTTACCTAATGGGAAGACACTTCAAGGTAAAAACTAATCATGATAGTCTTAAACACTTTTTGAAACCAAGACTATCTTCAGAAGAGCAGCAAAAATGGGTCACAAAGATGTTGGGTTATGACTTTGAAATCGTCTACAAAAAAGGGAAGCTAAATGTTGTTGCAGATGCACTCTCAAGAAAGGATGAAGAGGTCGAAGCATTGCTTTGTGCCATTTCAATTATCCAACCAGATTGGATAACCAAAGCAAGGGATGAATGGAAGAAGGAAGAAGAAGTGTGGGATCTCATTCAAAATTTGCAGCAAGATCCTAGTACATCTGATACATTTATTTTGCATAATGTTTCCTTATGGTACAAACATCACTTATATATTTTCAAGAATTCCCAACTAAAACAAAATATTCTTTTGGAATTGCACACTTCTCCTTTAGGAGGACACTCAAGATTTTTAAAAACTTACCACAGGGTGAAGAAAGAATTTTTTGGGATGGCCTTAAATCTGATATTCAAAATTTTATGGCGGAATGTTTGGTTTGCTAGCAAAATAAAGTTGATACAATTAAGACATCCAGTATTCTACAACCTTTATCCATTCCAAGTCAATGTTGGGAGGAGATTTCAATGGATTTTATCACAGGTTTACCTAAGTCCAAAGGAAGGATCAGTGTCATCATGGTGGTAGTTGATAGAATTACCAAGTATGCACACTTTTGTGCATTATCTCATCCATTTAAAGCGAGTACATTTTCTACTGCATTTATGGAAACAATTCAAAAGCTACATGGAAACCTGAAGATTATTGTAAGTGACAGAGATCCCATTTTTACAGGAAATTTTTGTACGGAATTATTTTCTTGTTTGGGTATTCAACTATCTCATAGCTCATCTTATCATCCCCAATCCAATGGTCAAATAGAGATAGTGAATAAATTTTTTGAAGGATATCTTTGTTGTTTTGTATCTGATAAGCAAGCACAATGGGTCAAGTCGTTACCTCTTGCTGAATGGTGGTATAACACTTCCTTCCATACTGTAGCAAAAATGACCCCATTTATGGCACTTTATGGATATCATCCACCATCCATCACATTTTATTTAAGGGAAAATGATAGGGTTCAAGCATTGGAGGATCACATCGAGCATCAATAAGAAGTTCTCCAAATCTTAAAGGATAACCTAAATTTGGCACAAAATCGAATGAAACAACAAGCAGATCAACATCGCAGTGAGAGAAGTTTTGATGTGGGAGACTGGGTGTTTTTATAGCTACAACCATATAAACAAATTTCCCTCAAGCAAGCTAAGAAGGATAATAAATTATCGCCAAATTACTATGGTCCTTACAAGGTTTTGCAAAAGAATGGTACTATGGCATACAAATTGGAGCTTCCTGCTTCTTCATGAGTGCATCCAGTTTTCAATGTTTCATGCTTAAAAAAGGTTATAGGGGACAAAATTCCAGTTCAAACAATATTTCCAGAACTCGATGAGGAAGGAAAAACCATATTGTAACTTGAAGCAGTCACGGAAACAAGAACTCGAAAACTATGAAATCAATCAATTTCAGAGTATCTCATCAAATGGAAGAACTTACCCACTAAAGATTCTACATGGGAGGATGAGAATTTTATTCAAAAGAACCCAGAGCTACTCAAGAATTGAGGACAACACTTTTTTGAAGGAGAGGAGCATGTTAGGTCCCTATATTACTAGTATAGTCCCTTATTGTTGTTAGTGTAACCCCCTTATCATTATTGTTGTATCCCTGTAACCCCCATATTATTATTATTGTGCCCTTAAATTATTAATGTTAGGTTGGCTAGGATTACATTGTGGCCCCATGGACTCCTATATATAGAAAGGAGGTTTTGTCATTTGTATCATCCAAGAATTGTTCATTCATGTAATGTATTGGAGGTTTCCCCCTTGCAGTGGCTTATTTATAAGGCGTTGATATCTCTTTTATTATATTTTTGGAGCTGGTTTCACAACAACCACATCATGAAGTGTCAGCCCCCTAATGCCTATCCATTCGATGAGCTAGTCAAAGAGTCTAAAATCCACCCTTCGATGGAGTTTCACTTAGCTGATTCAACCTCTGAAACCACCAAGGATGTGGAATTTGGCCCATAAAAATCTCTAAAAATTAACTCATCCCTCTCAGCCAAAGAAGAAGAGCAGCTATGCTAGCTCTTGAAAGAAAACCTTGATGCATTTTCTTGGGACTAAAAATACATGAAAGAAGTGCATCCCTTGGTGTGCACACATTATATCTACGTTTAAGAGGATGAAAGCTTGTGAGCCAACACAAAAGGAGGTTGAACCCATCTCTAAAGGACATGGTGAAGGAGGAATTGTAGAAATTGTTGGATGCAGGTTTCATCTATCCCATATCTAACAGTGAGTGGGTGTCTCCTCTTGTCCTAGTCCCAAAGAAGAATGTAAAATGGAAAATCTGTGTTGACTACCGAGAACTAAATAAATCCACTAAGAAGGATCATTTCCCCTTGCCCTTTATAGATCAAGTCCTGGATGGCCTTGTAGGGAAGAAGTTATTTTCTTGCCTCGATGGGTTCAGTGGGTATAACCAGATCCAAATTAGCTCTGAAGACTAGGAAAAGACTACTTTCACTTGTCCCTGGGGCACCTTTGCTGACAGATTCCTTCCCTTTTGGTTGTGCAATGCCCCATATACTTTCCAAAGATCATAATTGAGCATCTTCTTTGAGCTAGTCCATGACTCTGTTGAAATCTACATGGACGATTTCACACCTTATGGGGATGAATTCCAGGAAGCTCTCTCCAATTTGGGAAAAGAGTTAAGAAGGTGCATCGAGATGCATCTCTCCCTAAGTCCTGAAAAGTGTGAATTATTAAAAAGAGCAAGAGTATTCCTAGGCCACTCAATATCACAAGAAAGAATAAAGGTAGACCCGAACAAAATCACTATCGTAAAAAGGGTGGTTGTTCATACAAATTAGAGAGATGCCAGAAGTTTCCTAGGTTTCGATGGATACTATAGAAGGTTCATTAAATAATTAAACAAATTGGCTTCGCCATTATTTCGATTATTGGCCAAATTTTCTGAGTTTTTATGGTCCATTCTTTGTCAATAAGCTTTTGATCTCATTAAGGAAAAGTTAACCATTCTCCAAGGCGCAAATTGGGCTATGCCTTTCCACATCCACACAGATGCATTAGACAAATTTGTGGGGGCAGCTTTGGGGAAGTTAGAAGAAAAATTACCCTATGCCATCTATTTCATTAGAAAGAATTTGTCCATAGCTAAACTCAATTATACTGTCATAGAAAAGGAGATTTTAGCCATTGTCAATTCCTTAAACAAATTTAGACAATATATTACTAGTTATCTGAACTTTTTCCATACTTACCATACATCCATCAAGTACTTAATGAATAAACCTTATGTTAATGCTAGAATAATTAGATGGTTTTTTTTATTACAATAGTTTTACTTAACAATTGTTGATAAACCAAGAAAGGAGAATGTTGTTGCAGATTTCTTATCAAGAATAACTCTACTTGCAGATGAGGAATGGATGGTGGATGATCAGCTTCTGAATGAACACCTGTTTGCTATCTCATCACTCTCTCCTTATTTTGATGACATATCTAACTACTTGGTTGCTGAAAATTTCCCTCCAAACCTCTCATCCAGGGAGAAGAGAAATATTATCAAGAAAAGCACCCCTTTCACCTGGATTGGTGGAAATATATTCAAGTTGGGTCCTGAAAAAATTATCAGAATATTTGTGAGGGAAGAAGAGGTTTTTGAAATCCTCTCCACATGTCATGATAGTACTTGTGGAGGCCACTTTGTTGAAAAAAAGACAACATTCAAAGCTTTGCAGGAAGGTTACTATTGGCCTACCCTACACCAAGATGCGAGGAGATACACAAGTAGCTGTGACCACTGGCAAAGAATGGGGAGACCTACACCAAAGGATGAAATGCCTTTGCACCCTTAGGTGGCTCTAGATCCATTTGAAAAATGGGGCATGGACTTCATTAGACCCATTGATCCACCATCCGAACATAAGAAGTATATCATAGTATGCACTTAATACTTGATCAAGTGGACTGAAAAAAGGGTTGTAAAGGTAGAAACATAGGAGAAGGTAGCTAAGTTTCTAAGAGAAAATGTGTTCTACAAGTTTGGATACCCCAAAGAGGTATTCACTAATTAGGGGGATCAATTTATATCTCATCTCATTGAAAGCCTACTGAGGTGGCATAATATAAAGCAAAAGACTTCCACTGCCTACCATCCTCAAGAAAATGGGCAGGTGGAAGTGAAAACCATAGCCTTGGGGAATATCCTCGCCAAGGTTGTGAGAAAGAACAAAAAATATTGGTTAGACATATTGGTGGAAGCCACTTGGGCTTACAATACCACTTGGAAGACAACCGTAGGGTTTACTCCTTATGATTCATTCTATGGGAAGAAAGCTCTACTTTCCATTGAATTTGAGTACAACACCTTAAGAATGGCAGTTGAGTGAGACCTAGATATCACAAAAGCCCAACAAGAAAGGTTGTTGCAGTTAAGTGGTTCTAATGAGTTCAGAATGCAGGAACTCCTTCACGCAGAGGTAATTCAACTGAAAAGGAAGGTTTGGCAGGACAAACACATTAAGGAAAAGATATTTCAAGAAGGATATTTGGCACTGCTCTATGAATCAAGGTTCAATGACTTCAAAGGAAAATTAATGACAAGATGGTTGGGACCTTACCAAGTAGAAAAATGTTATGAAAATGGCGTTGTTCATATCAAAACCATAGATGAGGAGGGGATTCCCCTACTTGTTAATGGTTATAGGCTCAAAGTGTACAATAAGTCCTTGTATAGGGTTGAGTTTATTAATTCCATAAATAGGGAGGTGTATTTCATTTGAAGCTCCATAGTTTGCAGCACCTCCCCTTCCTAGAAAAAAGAAAAAAATAAAAACATAAAGAGGCATGGGTGAAAACCTCTCTGAGGCATCCAAGGCAAACTTGTGGGTTGAAAACCTCTATGAGGCAATCTTGGAGCCAAAAAAAAGAAAAAAATAAAGAAATAAAACATCCTTGGATGAAAACCTCTTTGAGGTGCCCAACACAGTCTTCTGGGTTGAAAACCTCTGTGGAGGCATCCCACTTGTCTTCAAAAAAAAGAGAAAAGTAAAATCAAAGAGAAAAAAGAAAAAATCTTCCTTGAAATTTTTTATTCTTGTGTACTCATCCCAAGAATCTGACTCTTTTTCTTCAAGTAGAGTGTTGTGTTGCATTCTTTAGCCCACAAGTGCAGTGGTAGGCCTTGGTCATGCAACATCGCCCTTGTTTCTCTCATAATACTTTTGTTATTCATCTCAGAAACTCGATTCTATTGTGGGTTGTGGGATGCTATGAACTCCCATTGAATGCCTTACTTTGCACAAAAAAAATTTAACTCATTCAACATGTACTCATATTTAATTGTGCTCTTGAGATCCTTCACTTTTTTTTTAAGTTTCTTTCTCAACAATTTCTTTAAATTCAAAAAACTTGGAGAATGTCTAGTATTTATTTTGCATGAATAATATCCAACACTTCCATGAAAAATCATCTACAAATATAACATAATACATGTTCTTGTAAGTAGATTTTGTCAAGAAAGGTCTGCAAACATCATATTGGATCCATTCAAGGATTGCATCTGCCCTGTTGTCCTTATCATTGAAGGTTTATTTTGTGTACTTCCCTAAGGTACATACTTTGCATGTATCCTATGACTCTAGCGCTACTTTGAGGAGGCATGTGGTGTTATGTTGCATGATCTTCAAAGATCCATGATGTAAATGGCGAAGTATTCTATGCCACAATTCTCCAAGATCTTGGCTATGCACCTTTTATGCCTTTGTTTTCAATTCAACACAATATTCCACATCCAGCTTCTAGATTTTCTTCACTCAAACCCCAATATGCTTCACTTGTCCCATGGAAATATGTCTTAGGAATTCCCTCCCTTTGATGAATATCACATTGTAGCCATGGTCTTCCAACACCACGATATAAATCAGATTCTTCTTTATACCTGATACAAACATCACATCCTTGAGCCTGAGTGGGGAGCTCGACTCCCTATGAAAGGTGACTATACTGATATTGGTCATGTTGTACCTTCCATAATCTCCCATCTCGATGTGTATCTGTAGATTTATGTCCTCCAGGTCACTGAAAATTTATTTGTTCCCCGTCATATGGAATGAGGCACCACTATCCAGATACCACACACTTCCCATTATTGTGCCTTTCATGCATGAAATGAGGGTGAAGTCAAGCGCAAGTTGTTAAGACAAAGGTTCACCTGCCACTCCTCTTGAGGTCTTCTTGCTTGCCTTCCTCTATGTACACTTCGTATCATAATACCCAAATTCATTGCATTGAAAGCACTAGATTTTGGACAAGTATTTCTTCTTTCCCCCTTGACTGGATTTTGGTTTGGATTGGAATTTATTCCCTTTTCCTCTCTTTGAATTTTCATCCAAGGCATAATTTTATTCATCCTCGCCCTTAGATGAAGTATCGTCTCTGGTATTCTACCTTAGTTCATCTTATACCGAATCAGACCATAAATTCACCCAATTTGGTAGTTTCTCCCTCCCATTCATGGAATTTTGGTAGTTTTTATAGCTCTTCGGAAGGTTTATAAGGACTAGGATGACCAAATAATGATCTGGGACTATTAAACCAAATCCTACAAGTCCAAAACCACATTGTGTGAACCTACTCAGATACTGTTGAATTGAGTGATTTTTCTGCATCTTTATACTTCAAAGTTTATCCTTGAGTGCCAGTTTCCTATGGTCACTTCTATTCTAGAACAGATCTATCAATGTTTTCTACTTTTCATACAAAGTATTTTTCCCATGGATATTTGAGACAATATGGTCTCGTACTCCCTCTAGTATGATTCTCCTCACCTTGGCTACACACTTCTTCCATTCTACTAGACTCTAAGTATCAACTACTGCTGGTTTCGGGATATTAATATCGATGAATTCCTTCAACACATTATCTTCTAGTAATGCCTCCATGTATTCCTTCCAAGTAACATAATTTGAGCTTCCCTCAAGGGAATACTTGATTCTTAGAAGATATAAATCCATCCATATAGCTCTGAATAATTTATCTTACAAATATTACTTCGAAATCTCTTATCTACTGTGAATCCTCCTCTAATACGATGTAGAAATTAATGTGTAGATTCTAAACTGCTCATGAAATTTACTAAATCACAAGACTAGAAGCTACTCTAGTAATCTGCAGAAACTAATTCATGATCGAGAACACATAGCATTAAAATGAAATGGAGAAGGGGGAGTTGATGATGAAGGAGAGAAGCGAGAAACCGATTAGGGTTTCAAGGATATGTCATTGATGAACGTTTGTCAATGGAGTATGAATGGCATAAATAAACACTTGGAGCACATGGGAACCACCTAAATTCTTTGTACACCTCCTGGGGAGTTTTTTTGCATCGGGGTGTGGTCGCCTTGTTCCTGCGATAGTTGCAAATTTTTTCATATTTTTTCTTTTAAAAATGGGTTTATCACCTTCAAGGTTTAGAGTCTGAGCAATTTACAATTACTCTGGAAGCTTTGGTGTTATACTTTCATTATTTCTTACTTTAGTGAAAATTTCTTAGACTATTTTTATTGTGTTTGACTTAGTAAGGAAGGTTGAGTTTACTTCTAGGTTAAATGAAATTTTCTGGGAAGGTTGACCATTGACATTAACTGCTTAGGGTAGACTGTTGATTTTTTCTCACTAATACTACATAGGCCAAATAATTGTTGCAGACTAGTACCTTTAACTAGATTTGACTTTATATCTCTTTGTTAATGTATATTGGATTAGTTGATTTAGAAGTCAAGTCTTTCAACTTTGACTAATTGTTCTATGTAATACTTGTAGTTTGTATCTGTTGGTGAACTTTGATTGACTAATATAAGAAGAATAATTGATCAAAGGGTTTCCCCCCTTGTGGAGTTTTTCCCTAGTATTTAACCAATTTGTGTGTCTCATTGTGCTTGCCTATCTTATGTTAAGAATTTATTGTTTAATTTTCTATCTATAATTCATTTATCGTTGTTGGGGAGATTTGAATTGAATAAATTGTTTTAAAGTGATTATACCACCATAAAACATTGTGAAAAATAACACGGGGTAATTCCTTCAGAATTGTGTGGAGGACATTGATTCCCCCACAACATCTAATAGATAAGATCTCAATCATATGCACCCCAGCCATGAAACTTGTCCATATGATAGAAACAGATTCTACTCTCCTTCTATCCTCTAGCTAATGAAGTTCATCCCATGTAGTGTATGAAAATATGCGCTTGATCCCTAGTCCTTAGTGCCCGGTTACAATGCCCACATAGGATGGGCTATCATTACTTGATGGTCAAGACTTGTATGTCTTAAGTCCCAGCCCTTGATCATTTCCATACAAGTACATGTATTTATGGTGGTAAAACTCTTTATATATATCCCCCTTGAGCTTATATTGTGTGCACATACACAATAATTGAGCTATGCTTCCTAAGTGTTGACGCTGTGATCAACACCCTCCAAATTTTTTCCTCCGCATGAATTTTGAAGCCTACTAAGGATCTAATGATTTTTTTTTCCATAGTCACTTCATGATTGATTAATTTTATGCTAAGCGTTTAATTCTTCTTCTCGATTTCTAAGTATCGAAGTCACTTGCTCACACATGTTCAGTATGTAACAAGTTCATGAGTACATTCTTTTATGTAATCTTGAATAGGAATAACGCATTCCATAAATATAGTGTATATGCAATTTACAACCTATGACGACAAACAGTGTGCACTTTCAATTGATGATCTCTCACTTTTGGTTGTGATCATACTTGTATTTCAGTGAGTCTTTCCAACTGTCACTTTTGCACGCCTTTGATTTCACAAGTGTCAGTTTCATGTTTATGAATTTCACCTTTTCTTTTCTTTATTATAATAAGTGTCACTTTCACGTAATATTCACTATGGAATGTTTCTCTTTCAATGTCATTCCCATTTATAAGTGTCATTTGTAATTTTCCCTTACTGTCACAACTATCGTCTTTTGGCATGGGAAATGTCACATATTGCATAAATGTAGTTATGGTTCATTTCAAGGGGTAAATATGGTGCCAGTGAGTCTTATTTATCATATAGACATGTATTACACTCATTCCCAAATTTTCATGCATTTATGCACATATGTCGTCACTATCATTATTGTTAGTGTGAATTATAATCGCAAGCATATGAAAAAACCTCACTTTAGCTATGCATAAAAAACAACACTAAAATCAAATATGGATGTCAATTTCCTTAGATATGTAGTTAGTGATCAAAATAAATGCTACAAAAATCCAGATCTATGCAGTTAAAGACATTAAACAACAAAAAATAAGCAAGAGTTGCTCCATGCATCCAATGGATAAGACAAGAATTTTTAAAGATTTTTTTGTATTATGACACCTGGGAAGGGAACACAGAAAGATGTTACCAGTCCCCCTCATTGGGATGGGTTCTTGTATGTCCTCAGTGCTTCATATCTAAGATATATCTCTCTCTTGATGGTGCAGAAAACCTAGACAAAATGGAACTCAAAGGGAGCTCACAAGAAAAAGTAGAAAAATATGACAACAATGGAGGATCAAAGTGAGACCAAAAGTATAGATCAAAAGGTGATCTCAAGGCCACAAAAGGTAGTGAATAAATGGAAAAACCCTTCTATTTATAGCAAAATATATAGTTAGTCTAGATATTGGTGCATAATTAAAATATTATTAACCAAATCTAGATCCAACTTTTATGGAATATTTTATTATTTTTGTTGGAGGGAAAAAGAATTTGAATTTGGTCAATCCCTTTATTTGTAAATAATAAATAAATAAATGATTTATTTATTATTTTAAGAATATGGTTGAGTAATACATAAATAAATAGTGATTTATTCAATTATTTATAAATGATTTAGTCAAATTTAACAAGGAAGATTACTTAAATAATGTTTTAAATAATTATTCCTAGAAAATAATAACATAAATAGTGATTTCTATAATTAAATTTCTTGTTTTGGGTTAAATATGAGCAATAATATTAATTAAATTTTGGTTTAATTAATTATCCCTTGAGTAAAACCAAACAAATAGGGATGTATTCAATATTTCCTCATAGGGTTTCCTGTTTAGACCATAAACATTGAACAACTTAATAAATTATGGATTACTAAGTTATTTTTCATAGTGAAAGCAATTTTACTAGGGTAAAATTGGTCTTACATGGTGTAATTTGGTCCATCTAATAGTAATAGGTTAAATGACCAAAAATTGGTGTAACAGATTTCCCCCCAGCGTGCGAGCATTAGGAGCTCATAGTATGACTGAAGTACGTTGTAAGAACTCAATCACTAGACACCGAAGGGGGAGTGGGAGAGAGAGAAATATAATGTAGAATAAAGCACTAGAGGACAAGACCCTGGGGAGGTGAGAATTACAGGTGTGAAAAGTCTCTTTTATGAGTGAGTACTTGTTCTACATGAGGTGGGGGAGGCATACCTATGCCCGCCTAGATAACAAAGTACAAAGAATAATGTGTCCAGTAAAGAAGGGAATGAACTATATAGTACATGATGGCATAAACATGGGCCAGAGAAAAACACGATAATGGATCCCACATACATATTGTGCCTGGGACAATAGCCAGGACTTATACAATAATATCTGAGTACATGAGATATATGTACAACCAAAGAGGCCCTGTAAAACAGTAAATGGCTCTGAAAATCTGAATGATAAATGCAAGCTAAAGAGGTGCTGCAAGCGGTTGAGGCTAGAACCATCAAATCTATAGAACTGCACCAAGGTTGTAGCAGAGAATTCATCTGGGTATGTGGGGGGCTACCTGAAGGGCTACCCCCTCATGAGGTCTGAAACATCTCACACACACTCGGGAATCACTGGTACAATATTTTGCATCACTGAACCATCAAGTATACGGATCTCGATCATGCCATAAGGAGGTGGATCTAAGAAAAAATCAATTCAAAGGGCAATAAAGAGTCCCTTTTCCTAATCCAAGGCACCAAACAAGAGTGGAAGTTGGAACCAAGGTATACCTCCCTGTAGACCTATCTTCTGGAATGAATAAGCTGATGTCGACAGAAGGAGGTCTACCATAGGTGAGGAAATAATGGATCCTTAAGTAAGGCATGAGGGATAATAGTAGAGCAATTGAGAGACTGACACCAAGGATAATGGTGGAATTGGAGGATACTAAGTAGTGGGCTGACGACTTCCCTTGTTAGAGCATAAAGGGCATGGATAACCTAGAAGCTACTGACTCGACACTGGAGGGGATAGGGGATAGTATGAATGAAGGCCAAAATGTGCGACACGAGAGAGGAACAAAGAAATGAAGGATGGAGGACTGTGGCGGGATATAAAGGGACTCGGGATAGACTCCATGGATGCGATGATGACTTAACTCGAATGCTGTAAACAAGGGCGAATCGATGATGCTGCCACGCAAAATAGGCCTGGTGGGGACCATAAAAACATGAGTACAAGATGGTTACTCATGATGAAAATTGACACAAGCCTAGATAAGTATGAAGGCAAAGTGGTGCCCCAAGTATAAGTGTTACAAGTGAAGAAATTCGATTTTGAGGAGTGGTGAAGTGACCCTTCTTGGAAAAATGTGTCGGGGTGAAGTATCAAATCACAAAAAACTAAAGGATACCCATTTGAGAGCTTGGTGAGAGCTTTCCAACAGTGTTGATGGTTTGTCAAACCGAGCTACGGTATGGTTGCAACTAGCAAATGAAAAATTTGAGGTTTATCTTTTAATAAGGCTTTTTCCCTCCAATTTGATTGATTTGCAAGTGTATTTGTTGTGAATATAGAGAGAAGAAAAGGCCCTAAATCTTGTGGTGATCGTAGCAGACAAACTGAACATTGGAATCGAGATCCGTCAGTTGAAGGTAAGAGGCCTAACCCTACTCTTTCAATTCGGTGGATTAAAAGTTTAGTTTAGGCACCCAAAGCTCAAGAATAGACCCCTGCTCTTCTTCACAGCAGGGTCCCAATTTTTTGGGCAATATCTGCAACTTGGGTAGTAGGTTTTGGGTAGAAAACTATGACCTGTCCTAGGAATGGCCTGAAAAGTGTGACCTATCAGAGAGAGGGATTTTGGTGCTATTTTTGGCTGAGAGCTATGGTTTTATGGTTGTAATGCAGTATTTCCTTTCTGTACACTGAAAAATATGATGGTTTTGTGTATATATGGCAGAGTTGAGGATCAACTAGAGAGAGAGAGACATGGACACATTACGGTCTGAGATCTGAGAGGATGATGGTGTTTGCACTACATTGGTCAGGTTTGGGGTCCCGAAGTTTGTGGAGAACCCTTTGATGAGAGTTGGAGAGCCCTTATTGGCCCAGAATTTTAGCTATTGAGATCTGGATCATGATATATTCATAGTGCAGGGGCACTGGATCGAGCTAACGGTCCAGGATATATATTTTCTAACTAGTCTCCCACCACTTGGGATGGTGGGAAATATGCAGCCAGTGTTACCGCAAGGGGGGGACATTATGGAGTTTGTAGAGCACCATTTTTTACTGGGTCTCCATGTGAAGGGGGCACGGATACCGAACATGGATCTAGAGCGGCTAGAGACCTATGTTGTGGCTGTAGCAGTGCTGTGGATCCTGGGCAACCAGGCACTCCACCACATCACTGGGGGTCAGATGATGCTCGTTGAGAGTGTGTTGGGTGGGACCTACTATGGGTGGGCCAAGATGATACTATCGATGTTGAAACGATATTTTTCACTATGCAAGCGACAAGTGAACCATGACTGTGCATATGGAACAGTGTTGTGCTTACTCTTCTTTGAGAAGATCCCGACACTTTAGCCTCACATATAAATCCAAGATGGGGGCCTGAGAGAGCCCAAGATGCATCGCTGGTGAAAGATACTGTGCAGAGGGGGAGGTGGGGCAATCAAAAAAGTGTTCCAACCTAAGTTTTTCGCTGATTGGGATCAGATGCCATTATACATAGACAACTATCCCTATAGTGGGATGAGTTATCATGCGGACTCGACTTGCAGTTGCCAGGTCGAGCATGGAGGCCCGATAATAAGTGACAAGTTGCTAATATTTTATGTGCATTTTAAAGTTTCAGAATGTTTTATATGGTACTGATTCATTCATGTTTGGTATGCAGATACAGCACTGGTGAAACCAACCGGGTATATGGGGCGGCCTTCAGTATCAGGAGCTGCAGCACCTAGTGGGTCGAGGGGTCCACAAAATGAGGATACAGTTTCCCTCCTGGAGGACATCCGTCATAGATGCGAGAGGCTTCTAACTAGTGTTTCAGAGCACATCTAGAAAGATCTTGATGACTAGTACATAGAGCCATGTATTGGTCTACCCTGAGAGTGGCGAGGGGTCATGCGGTGCATGACGATGGCCGGACAGGGGATGCGCGATCTATGAACTATCTGAGCCAAGCCATTGCCCCAGGATCCTCCAGATAGTGATTAGATGTAGGGGCATGAGGTGCCCCCAATTTTGATTTTTGTAGCATGCTATGGGCATGTCATATGTATCAGAGTTGATGGACTCTAAAACATTTTGAATGACACATATAATGGATATGCGTCGTTTTATGATTTATGGTTTATTGTTATTGTCTTGTGTAAAATGCGTGTAATAAATGCCAATCTAGAATATTGTTTGCAATTCTATCTACGTAGTCATTTTATGCTCTAGGTACATGACTAAATGTAATGATTTCAAATTCACGCATCAAAAGCTTCACTCATAAATATCTTCTAAAAAGGATAGGATTATGCACATGATAGACACCATTCGACTGCCTAACAAGAAGCAAGGAATCTAAACGAACATGAAGGTGAAGGATGCAATGGGAAAGGGAATCAACTAATAAACCTTGCACTACATCATATTGGGCCAGGTTATTGGTGGTAGTACTAATGCATACGTCGTTAGAGAGAACAAGCAAATGCAAGGGGGTAAAAATGGCCCAGGCTGCCGAGGCTAGATTTTGGGAGTAGTGACTTGCTCAATCAGCATAACCGATATATGGTGTGGATGTGGGGTCCATCAGAAAGGTGCCACAACAAAAAAAATGAGAGGATGATGAACAATGCTGGAAACTTGAATGCAAGGTAGAAATCAAACAAGCATTGCTACAGGGAGTGCTTTGGGTAGGATTTCCACCACCCGTACACCAAAAGGTGGATGGTGTGGGTGAGTTTCCTTCGGGGAAATTTGTGCTCAGGTTGCAAAATTCACCATAGACACGGATGGTGCCATTCCTCTTATTAGCGAGAAAGATGAAGTCAGGGGTGGAAAAGGCTTCCATGATGTCGTCATCACAGTAGAGGATGGGGTGACTGGTGGAATGGTAACCATGTGACACAGAAAAGCTATCTTACTCATCATCATGAGAAGAAAGGTTCACATGCACATCGTTACGAGGGGTGACTGAAGAACAAGCAGATAAGGGATCCACTAATGTTAAGCGTGAGGTGATCGCTAAAGGGATGTTAAGCAAAGAAGAAGGGGAAGTCCTAGAGGGATCTTCCACTATGGATCTCATAGATGATGATAGGTAGAGGATAGTGGTTGAAGACTCTGTCATCTCGATATCAGGAGGGGGAATTTAAATGGGTGCAGAGGTATCCTCAAGTTGGCCTAAAGCATACTGTGCGAGTACAGGAGAGTCGGACTGGTTCTGTTCAATCTCGTACTCCCAAACTACTTCCAAAGAGGCACAACAATGCTTAAGGTGGGGAAAAAGGTGGGTATAATGGCCATGGAGATCACACAAAGCATAGGGGTGGTTGGAGTGAATATTATTGGGGTTCTTGGCTACAGTGGAGGAAGAAATAGAGGCTTCTGGAACCTTAAACTCAGGAAATGTGACATTAACCATGGGCTTGATACGAGGCAATTTAGGACAATTATGGGTGGCATAACCGACAACATCACACAAAGCACACAGGGGGGGGGGGGGGGCTGAGAAGCTTTTTGAGTGGGCCGAGGAGGAGCAGGGGTCAGTTCCTGCAACCTTATATTTAGGTGCCTTTTTGAAGGCTTTTCCCCCCTCACCTAAAGCTTTCACAATAGGAGTAGGTTCTGGTTAAGGTGCCTGAGGTAAAGCAAAGGGAGCAGTCATGGTGACCGGTTGGACTGGGGTTAAAGTAGTATAAGGTTTGGGCTAACCGGGTGGGGTAGAGGCTAGGGGATCAATGTACCAGACTAGGATCCCCATGTTCATGTTAGGAAGATACAATGTAGCCATAACAGGTACCAAAAATACTCTGGGAGTGGGAGCAAGAAACAGTATCTAACCGGAGGGCTAATGGCCAGGCGAGATGACTCCGAGATGGTTAAGGCTAGGGGGAACCATTCCAAGAGGGTAGAGAGGATCATGGACACTAGCTGCAGATGAGGGGCCTTGAGGAGGGGGTACTGAAGGCTGAGTTGAGGTGCTAGGAGTAGGTTGCGGGGGGCGAGGTTGTAGACTAGTCGAATCAGTCCATTTGAGGTCAGACCGAGACAATTGCATCATGCAAAAATTTAACGAGTTGGGGTTAGAGATAGGAGGATGGAGACTAGAGAATGAACCAAGAAAGGAGGAGTCTTTGTAGACTACGGGTGAGACACTGGTCGGAGGTTTGACTATTTGTTTATTGGCCACCAAAGAGATGATGGACTCATGGGAGATCTGAGACTTCGGTTTGTAATATGTCAACTAGTCGATGGTGACAATATTTTCATTGTGGGGAAAGCACATCTTATAGTGAACCGCATATGGGACAGAATACATTGCATAAGTGTAGCTACGACCTAATAGAATGTTGTAATCTAAGGGGGCATCAATGAATTCTACGTCAACACAAACGGTCTTGCTCGCAAGAGTAATAGGACAATTGCGGAACATGCCAAGGGGATTGGAAGAGTGCCCATCCCACGCATGGAGGGTGATAGTGGAAGGGGATAACTCAGGAGATCTGAGTTTCTTCGAAACAAAAGAGGACATCACATAGGTGGATGCCCACTCGTCAATGATACAACGAGAGACGTTGGCATTCCATACCTTGATAGGGATTTGGAAGGCGATGGAAGCAAGAAGAGGGGGATGTTATGACCAATAAACATCGAAGACAATCAAAAAATCATATAAAGGTTACATAACACTCATTGTAATTAGTAGAGATTTTCATTGTGAAGGGAACGACTTGGGGACTTCCATCATTGACATGGCAGTAGGGGATTGCGCCAAGTCATCTACTATACTATAGGAGTGGGCAGCCTTACCAAAAGCAATGTTTCGGCATAATGTTCCCCTTGGGATCTTGGTATGAACCTCTACCTTAGGCTCGGGGATCAGTAAAGGACCATTGGGTATCGAAAGAGGCTCTGTGGGCCCTGAGGAAGGGGACTCGATAGCAGATGTAGCGAGGAGCATGTTGTACTAATGGGACCAATTCTGAAGGTTGAGGTCAATGATAATGGGTTGGTCAGAGTTCATCATGAGGATTTGGTAATGAGAGGTACCGGATGGAGGAGGTTGAGTGGCCGGATGACTTTCAGGGGGTTGGGTAGCCACAAATCCTTGCTAGGGGAAAGGATTAGTAAACATAGCAGGTTGGGTAAGGGCAACATTAGGAGGAACTGAAGGGGAGATTTGTTGTCCTCGAGATGCAGCTTGAGCTTCCCACATCTCACGCATCTAAGGGAAAAGAGGATAATCATGGGTGGAGTGACCATAAACACCGCAATAAGAAAAGAAAAAAATTCAAGTGAACAAGTTTGTCCTGATTGGGCTAAGTGCCCTGTTGCTGGGTTGCAGTGTTAGGAGAATTCCCTTGGGGATTTTTTCCTAGATTACCTGGGGCAGATTAGTTTTTGTTTCCTTTCCTCTTCTTTTTGGAAGTAGGAGGATTAGTCGCACCCTACTGCGCATACGCTGGACCCTAAGGGGGTGGTGACTATTGTTGTAGGGGTTGAGAAGGAAAGAGAGGTTGAGGTGCTAATGATGGAGGAGCTGGAGAACCAGGCTACAGATACGAATAATAAGGAGGTTGGGATAAATTGGGATAAAAAGGTTGGGAAAAAGGAGGAGGCATGGTGTATCCTAGATACATGCTACCGGGAGGGGGGAAGTGTTGGAGGAGATGGCCCCTCCCTGAGGGAAATGATAACCCATGGGAGGATGAGTGTACAGAGGAGAAAGGGCTCCAACGATACTGTCAGTGACGTGAGATTCCCCTGGTGCGTTGGCACCATTGGGTCTAGGGAGATCAGGTAAGACAGTATAAACATAGCCAGACTGTGCATAGATCATGTCATATTTCAACACAATATGGAGGGTGGCTTCCTCGATCTGAGGGAAGTGAGAGGCGACATCTTTGCCAATGGCAGGGAAAAGGGATTTGAGAAATTAGTCCATGTAGACATGGTCTTTGAAGGTAGGGGCTCGACATAGGATCTTTCTTCTCCGTCATTCTTGGAAAAAATCAGATAGGCAGGTCGCAGATGATTGACGGAAAGAGGTCAAGAGTTCGGTACCAATTTCATAGTGAAGGGGAAGTTGGAAGTAAGACAGAAAATCCCAGGCAAGGGTCACAAAAGTAGTATGAGAGGCAGAGGCCTCATTGACATAACACTTGGAAGCTTCTCCAGTAAGCTTGACATATCACCGAAGATGGATGGAGTCATCGGTGATGGAGTTATACCAACACTACATGTGGAAAGAACGAACATGGTTGGTAGGATCCTCTCCAGCAAGATATTCAAACTTGGGGATGTATGAAGGGAGCTTGGTTGGCATAGCAAGCCAACCAGGATCATGGTGTATGGTGTCATTAATCAACTGGCTAAAATAGGGAAGACTGAGACCTGTCATATAAGGGAGCAAGGGAGTAGCAATGATAGTTCTTCTTGGGGCCCCACTAGTAGTATTCCCAGCATTAGGGTCAGGGCTACCACCAGCGTTAGGTCCTGAACTAGACATGGTGAAGGTTACAGGAGGAGAGCCGGTGATAGAACCAGAAGGGGAACCCGATGAACCAGAAGCAGAGTTGGAATGGGGACTCGGTGGAGGAAGAACTCAAACCCTACACGGAGGAGTAATATTTATTACCAGAAATTAAGGATGAAGGCCTAGGAGTCTCCGAGATAAATGCCTTGGGGGCGAAATAATGAAAACAAACACGGATCACAAAAGGAAGACAGACCAACAAGGGCAAGGAGGTGCAGGATCAAATGATTACAATGTCGAAACAAGGGCAAGGAGGTGTAGTATCAATTGTTTACAATGTTTTATTCTTGGCTTGGCGGTGTAAAACAGGTGCTCTTCACTTAGGGTGTGCATGTATGTGATAAGTGTGTTAATTTTAATTAATCTTGGATGTGTGTAGATAAAAAATAAAAAACATGTTGTATAACTACAAATAAATCTGAAAATGACAGTAAAGGAAACTGAATATGATAGAAAATAAACAGCTAAAGATGCATCAATTTAAACCCAAGGAGGAGGGCATCCCAACAACTAGTCTATGGCTAGGCAAAATCTAGTAAAAACACACAAAATGGCCAATGGATCTAAAGTTGAGAGGGATAGGGATCTAAAGGTCAGATTTATTGGAAATAGGTACAGAAAATAGCAAAAAACCAAAGGGAAAAGTGTTGCAAAATGGGTGGCGAAAGTCTACAACCTGAAGGGAAATGGAGGAGACCCTAAAGGAGGACCAAAAAAAATGAAAAGAGGTGTTTTATATGGATGAATAATTGATTTGGAAAGGATTTGAAATTATAGGTTCAGATCTGAAAAAATGGCTGAACACACTGAAATCTCAGAAGACCTGCTTCAGCTAAACTCCTCCTAAAAATATGGAAGCATACTAAGGCCCTAAGGGGCTTGGTTCTTACTTTGATGAGTAAAAAGAATCAAGCACAGTTCAAAGATGGGTGAAGAGGGAGGTTAGACAACCCTGAATAGTAGCCCAGACAGACCCATAAAAATCACAGAAAAACTCCCGCAAAAGTACAGGTCGCAATTTCTGACTTATTTTCAACAGAGGTAGCAGGTTTGAGGCTGTTTTCTATGTCCTGAAGGTTGAGGTCATAGGTTTTGGCCCAAAAAGTGCGACCTCCACTTCTGGCTGTCTCAGGAGTAGGTGTTGAGCCTCAAATTTTTCATAATTTTGTTGATGAAACAATCCATTTTTGCAGCATTCCATTCACCCATTATCATCATTTTTAACCATATGTCTTCATAAACACACCAAATTCCCACATACATTTTTACATGGTTTATTATTATTATTTCTATTATTTTTAATGAATTAAAGAGAATTATTCATGGGTTTATTAATGATAGTTTGACAGTTCAAGTTTCTATAGTTTCCGCAATTGTCTCCATGGTTGAGGTAGTAGCACCACTCTAGAATGAAATCCAACACATGGACATTGTTTCTAGAAGCTTAAATATAGATTTTTGTTGGTCAAATTCCACCCAGATCACACATGTGGACCTCCAAGAAAATATCAAGAGAAAATCGCAACAGTTTTGACCAATCAACTTCAAACACATTTTATGAGAAAAACAAAGCGAATATCGTAAAAAAAACCACGATTTTTCTTCAACATGGGCCTAATTAAGTTCACCATGAGCAGTTTTCCCACATTCCTTACCATTTGGGAGATATTTCTGGTTCTTTGCAACCCTATTTTGCAGTTGCGTGAGCAAACTTGCGCCCATGTGTCAATAAACGCCCAATCAAGAAAACAAAGGTTGGAATGGATTGTGCTTCATCAAATTCATGGAAAATAGGTGTCCATTCAGTTATGATCTTTAGCCATATGAATCTCCATGAATTTACATTACAATCCCTATATAAACACTCCATTGAAACAAAGAGGAGAGGTTAATTTTTTGAAGCATATTGTGAAGTTTTAAATCTATTTTTCATTCTTTTTAATGAAGAAGTGCCTTGAAGATTTGATGCATAGATGACTGTTTGTGTGAAGCTTTGAGACCACCTGTTTGTGGAGGAGCCCTGCAAATAGTGAAGGTTTTGCATTTTATGTTTTTAATGTAGTTTTCATGTTTTCATTTTATCATTTGCCGTAGTTGTTTTCAGAATTCCAAATTTTCATTTGTTATAGTTGTTTCCAAAATTCCATTTTTCTGTCTGATGAAGATTCTTTCATAAGTCTTATTTTACCATTTGATTTAGATTCATCAATATTTCCTTTCAAATTGTCAAATTGTAGAGGATTCATAGTTTTACTTTTATAGCAACATTGATTTATTTTAGAGTAATTTTACAAGTTCATGAGTGTTTTATTTCAAGGGCATGAGTGATTTATTTTCAAAATAGTAGTGATTGAGCGATTTATTTTTAGCATATGAGTGCGTTCTTTTCCGTTCATGAGTGATTTCTTTTCAAGAGCTATAGTGATTTCTTTACAAGTTTCATTTCCATAACATTTAATTTCAAAAACATAAAAATTTATAAATTCCCTTTTCTAGAATTCGATTTTATCCTCATGCACAAGAATCTTAGAGAATAAGAATTTTTAGAGACTAACGAATAAATTAGTTAATATTTCTTCATAAGATAGAGAAAGTTTGTTTTAGTTTTTACAGAGTAGAAGGCATGTTGATTTTTAGAACTTAGTTGTAATTTAAATTTATCAATTTCAATAGGAACACAAGAATAAAAACATCCTTAGAAGTAATCTCTACAAATCCAATCATCACACCAATAAAATAAATAAATAAAAGAGGCTTCTAGAATGTATTATGCACTTACACTTCACAATTTTACCAACTCCAGTCGATAATTTATGTAATCAATTTAAGACAATTAAATTGACCAAACATTTTGGCGTCGTTTCGGGGGAAGTGTAAATAGGAGCCTTTTTCTTTCTTAAATTTTTTTTTTTAAAAATTAAAAAAAAACTCTAATCACCTACAACCCCCACTATATCACGTTGTGTAGTAAGAGCCACTCATCCACATCATGAATTATTATTTTTGCAGGTAGAAGAAGAGGTGACAAAGGAGGTTGAATAAATGGATGGAGATTATGACAATGAGGAAGATCCTTTTGGATTTCCCATTCAAGAAACTGATATCAACATTCAAATGAATAACATCCCTCCATCCGTACTTCCTAACTTAAAAGGCATGAGATCAAAAGACTCGGAAACATTTCTTTTTGAATTTGAAATAATTTTTAGATCTTATGGATATTCATTTCACATTCAAAAATTGAATTTGTTTCCGACAACATTGAAGGATAGAGCTCTTAGACGGTTCATGACTTTAGAAACAAATTCTATAAGGACATGGGATGATATGAAAATAGTATTTTTGGAAAAATATAAAGATTATTTCATACACCATGACCTTAGAAATGAAGTCTTTAAGATGAACCAAAAAGAGGATGAAAGCCTAGAATATTTAGTGGAGAGATTTACTTATAATATCAGAAGATATAAATTGCATAATTTAGGATCAGATGCACTAAAAACTCTCCTACTAAATGCTATAAAGGATGACGGGATTGATCTTCTTAATCTGGTGGGAAAAGGATATGTCTATCAATTGTCATTTCAAGAGATTTGTGAACTGTGCAAGAACATATCAAGAGGAAAAACAAAGTATGTAAGATCCCCGCAAGATCCATTTATGGCAAGAGTAAGTAAGTCGCCATCAGGATTGGTAATTCAAATTGAACTTAACAAATTGCTAAACATTCTTGGTAATTTAAATGAAAAAATTGACACGTTAATAATGCAAAACAACCAAAAAGTTGAGAATTCTACTTCATTTATATTTTTCCCTAAATGTACAAATAAAAATTCTTTTCATGAATGTCCACTTGAAAACATTAAAATTTGTGACATCTGTGCAAGATCATATACTACTAAATATTGTCCATCATTAGCAGGATTGAAGGTAGTTTACCAAAATAATAATGGAGCGAATCAAGAAAAAGGAAAAATATGTTATGTAGCTCCAAGAAGACTAAGGCAGCCTCATCAACCTTGTATGATGCAAGATCTCAATTATCAATTTCAGGGTTCTGCACAACAAACTCAAAATAATTGGCAAACACCCTTGCCTTGGAAACCTTGGAAATATCAATCCCAACCTCAAAACCAACCTTGGAAACCTTGGCCATCTCAATCCCAACCTAAAAACCAATCTTGGCAACAAATTTGGTGAAGGCCCTACGAAGGAAATCCACCATATCCTCAATATTTCCCTCTCTATCCTCGATACCATCATCAATGTTATCCATACCATTCAACTCCACCACAACATCAATATCACCCTCATTTTACCTCAATTCAACCTTTCCCATTACCATCCACACAAGCGCCCCAAAGATCCATTCCCACTCCACTACCTGCACAACCATTTCATATCCCCAACAATAAAACACCTCAATCAACTTACAATTCTGAGGTATTGAAAAATGATTCACCAACTATCATTGAATAATAACAACCAGAAGAAGAAGACTCAGATAAGTTCCAATAATAATGGATGCCTTTCGATAAAGAGAAGTTGTTGGAACCAGAGATTGAAAAGTTTCATGACTGCCTATCACCAGATTATATAAATGAAGACCACATCTCGGAAGAATTGCTTGACATGATAGCAGTAAGCCAAGGAATACAAGATTAAATTGAATCTTAGTTCAGGGGAGTCATCGAATCCTAATGCTCAATTCTTCAGTATCTTCTAACATCATCTCAATCAAGGAAATTGGTATCTCATATACTAGTACATATCAAAGAGAATATTTGAAACCTTCATATGAGTTTATCTATCATCCTGTTACAAACATGGTTACTTTGGAAGTATTCATATACTTGAATAAGATTTCTTTTTCAAGTAGAGTAGGACATATAAAAAAAAAATTGAAGAGAAAAAATAAGTCCTATTGTGAAAATCAGCTTGCTGGTGCAATTGCACATGAGCTTTTCTTGAAAACCAGGAAACTAGCAAGCAAAGTTCACAATAAGTTCTGCAATTTCATGATGGTTTCAATCTTTTAGTATGGTTCTTCAAATCATTTTTGGTTCTATGCTCAAGTTGGATGATGTGGAATTCCTTAAGGTCCACCTTCCAACAGATCTTGTCCCATCGACCTCAACACCTTATCTAGGATCAAGATCAAAGATTATTTGGAGCGCCTTGGAACTTCCATACATCAATGGCAAGCCTCCTTGTTGACAACAATGGGAATACAACAATGTCTCTTGATTGTCAGAACTTGCAGGTGACTTGACTTCAACACATTCATTCGTTCTTGTCAAGATTCACTCAGGTACCTTGGCACTCATTTACATTATCGGTGAGTTGTCTCACATTGGTTAACGATTTTCATCATTGATCGTTTATCCAATGATTTCTTCCCATGCTCAACTTTGAAAAATTCATTCGCATGGTAATAATTGTAGCATTGATTTTGGCTTTGATGAAGACTAATGGTTTTATGGAATCAACAACAACTTGCAACATTACATTTTATTGGTTTCTTGTAGCAACATGTCCATCCTTTTTTTTCATTCAACAGCAGCATCATGGCACCATTACAACTCTTTTTCATTCATTTTAATTTTCAAGAAAAAAAAATAAATTGGGGTCTATTTCATTCAAATATGTAGTATGTTTCATGGTTTCTAATTCAGCATGTAGTACGCAATTCAAATCAGCAGTTCAAAATCGGAGATTTTTTTTTTTGTTGTTGTTGCAAAAATTGACATTTTTTCAACAACTGTGGAAAGCTGCAGTTTTTTTTTTCAGGGGCAGTTTTGGCACAAATATTGCAAGAGATTGGAGCAGAAATAAAAAAATTTGAGCTTCTTAGTTTTCTCGAAATATGATAAATTGAGTAATACGCGGACAAAATTCAAAAAATAACAATTTTGAAGGGCATTTCAAGTGGGGTTTTAAGGCAGATTTTCATTTTTCATCATTTTGGACAAATTAGGGCAGATTTTGGTATTTTTTCATAGTAGTGCCTTTTCTTCATCAAAATGTGATTATGAAGGCATTTGACAGTAGAAAAGGTAAAAATACATTGTTTCCCTTTTGAATCACTCAATTTTGTCTTAAATGAGTTCGTGGCATATTTTTTTGTTGCAACATTGGGCAGCGTGAAAGGTGAAACATGGCAGAAATTGATTTGATCATAACTTGAAAATCGTGCATCTATTGGCCCTAAAAGTTTTATGGTAAATGCATTGAGGTAGGGTAAATTAACTCAAAACATTTCAGAAAATTCCAGTGTATTTTTCAAGAAATTGGCCACTTTTACCTACAGCCATTTCTCATTTTTCTTGAGATTCATGCACCCATTGGCTGAGATATTTTGTGGGAAGATGCATAATATTAATAGTAACAACCTCAGAAAATTTCAAGAAAATATTATTCACCATTGGAGAGAAATTGGAAAAACAAATCTGCTACATGAAAAAGATACATTTTGTAGAGTAAGGTCAAAATGGAGATCAACGCATCATGGAGCAGAGTACTTAAGCCAAATCAACACCAAATCAGCTATTAGATCATGTTCTCTTCTCCAATTCCAAAAGGTAAAATTTAGGTAAAACTAGCCTTAAATTTTTTAATTTGTTAGAAAATTTAGAAATTTTGATGAAAAGCTATTGTAAACATGTAGTTCCAAATTGTTTTCCCATTATGTTTTGTCATACGTTTTAGCAACCAATCCCACAACTTATGAATGATTCTTTATCAACAAAGTCCTTCCAACCATGCAATCATCTCATTGTTTTCCATGGTCATAATGATGTTCTATGTTTTCACCACTCTCTTGTTAGTCCATGCTTTCCTTAATGGTCCATCAACATGATTTTCTTGAGAAAAAGAATTGTTTTACAAACTTGCCTTCATGGTACATGTTTGTAGCACATGATCAGAAGGTACATTGAGCACTTAAATTATGTGTATATTTCTCATCTTCAGATTTTTAATGGAAGCCAAGAAATGAAGAGTACAAAGCCACAAGAAGAATATTGCAACAAAGCTTTGTTCACAGACTCTTGAAATCGCTTGGAAGCATATTTTAGGCTTTGATGAGTTGTATAACCCTCGACAACAACTCTTATTTTGTGTTATGTGAAACTCATATTGTCAAAATCTTCACATTGGGAAGTCTTCTTCATTTATTAGTTTGTGAGTTCTTGAAGAAACTATTTGATAACATTTTTGAAATATGATTGGTTGCTATGCATGGAAGATAAGAAGACAAGCATTATAGACTGCAACCTATGATCATTTCCAGCCATACTAATGGGATGAACTTCACAAGGATGGAAAGCACATTCTATATATGGGCTAAAAGTCTTGATGTGTTCTTCACAATATGGTATCCTACCAAGGCTTGAACATTTTGAGCACAATTAAAATAGCAAGAAGTACTTGGATATGCTACTATGTGAGCATCATTTCTTTTCACACAAGCTGCATATAATAAATAATGAAGGGTTGGATAAAAGTGCGTCTTATTGAGATAAAAGGTCAAAATTACTCTCTTGGAGATGTGGTCAAGGATTTAGTTTAAATGAAAAAATAAAGGAACACAAGGAACCGGTTGGATTATGAAAGTTTAGAAGTCTTTGTTTGCATGAGGACATGCAAAATCTTCGGTGTGGAGGAATGTTGAGCCTCAAATTTGTCATAATTTTGTTGATGGAACCATCCATTTTCGCTTCATTCCATTCACCCATTGTCATAATTTTTAGCCATATTTCTTCATAAATGCACCAAATTCCCGCATACATGTTTACATGGTTTATTATTATTATTTCTATTATTTTTAATGAATTAAAGCGAATTATGCATGGTTTTACTAATGATAGTTTGACAGTTCAAGTTTCTATAGTTTCCGTAGCTGTCTCCATGGTTGAGGTAGTAGCACCACTCTAAAATGAAATCCAACACATGGAAATTATTTTTAAAAGTTTCAATATGGATTTTTGTTGGTCAAATTCCACCCATCTCACACATGTGGACCTCCAGGCAATGATCAAGGGAAAATCGTAGCATTTTCAACCAGTCAAGTTCAAATGCATTTTATGAGCAAAATAAAGTGAATCTTGCAAAAAACAAAACATGGGTTTTCTTCAGCACGGGCCCAATTAAGCTCTTCCTGAGAAAATTTCCCAAATTCATTACCATTTGGGAGATATTTTGTGGTTCTTTGGAGCCTTAGTTTGCAGTTGCATGAGAAAACTTGTGCCCATGTGTCAATAAACGCCCAATCAAGAAAATAGATTTTGGAATGGACTATGATTCATCAAATTCGTAGCAAATAGGTGTCCATTTAATTCTGATATTTAGCCATATGAATATCCATGAAGTTACATTGAAACCCCTATATAAACACTCCATTGAAACAAAGAGGAGAGGTTAGTTTTCTGAAGCATATTGTGAAGTTTCAAAAATCTATTTTTCATTCCTTTTTAATGAAGAAGTGCCTTAAATATTTGATGAGTAGGTCACTATTCATGTGAAGCTATGAGACCATCTGTTTGTGGGGGGGGGGGGCCTACAAACAATGAAGGTTTTGCATTTTATGTTTTTAATGTAGTTTTCATGTTTTCATTTTATCATTTGCCGTAGTTGTTTTCAAAATTCCAATTTGTCATCTGCTATAGTTGTTTCCAAAATTCTATTTTTCTATTTGATGTAGATGCTTTCATAAATCTTATTTTATCATTTGATGTATATTCATCAATATTTCCTTTCGAATTGTCAAATTGTAGAGGATTCATAGTTTTACTTCTATAACAACAGTGATTTATTTTAGAGTAGTTTTACAAGTTCATGAGTGGTTTATTTCAAGAGCATGAGTGATTTATTTTCAAAATAGTAGTGATTGAGTGATTTCCTTTCAGCATAAGAGTGTGTTCTTTTCCATTCATGAGTGATTTATTTTCAAGAGCTATAGTGATTTTTTTACAAGTTTCATTTCCATAACATTTCATTTCAAAAACATAAAAATGTATAAATTCCCTTTTCTAGAATTTGATTTTATCTTCATGCACAAGAATGTTATAGAATAAGAATTTTGAGAAACTAACAAATAAATTCGTTAAGATTTATTCATAAGATAGAGAAAGTTTGTTTTAGTTTTTACATAGTAGAAAGCATGTTGATTTTTAGAACTTAGTTGTAATTTAAATTTATCAATTTCAATAGGAAAATAAGAATAAAAAAATCCTTAGAAGTAATCTCTACAAATCCAATCATCACACCAATAAACTAAATAAATAAAAGAGGCTTCTAGCATATATTTTGCACTTGCACTTCACAGGTTTACCAACTCCGGTCGATAATTTATGTAATCAATTTAAGACAATCAAATTGACCAGACAACAGGTTTTAGAAAAAAGTGTTGTCTCGGCTGCGGTTGATACCTATCACCTTTGCAATAGGCCCAGAAACACACGGAAGTAATAATTTTTACTATTTTATGGTTTTAAAGGTTAGAAACAACATCTACAAATGAAAAATAAGAAGTTGAAGAAAACCCCTATGGGTTGAAGCAGCTGGTCATGCAAGGATCTGAAAAATGAGCGGTCATAATTATAAACCCTTGTGGAGTCACCAATTGTTAGTGTGAATTCTAATCGCAAGCGTACAAAAAAATATCACTTTAGTTGTGCATAACGAACAGCCCTAAAATCATAGATGGCTGTCAATTTCCTTAGATATGTAGTTAGTGATCAGAATAAATGCTACAGAAATCTAGATCTATGTAGTTAAAGACTTTAAACAACAAAAAATAAGCAAGATTTTCTCCATGCATCCAATGGACAAGACAAGATTTGTTAAAGAATTTTTTGTATTATGACACTTGGGAAGGGAACACAGAAATATGTTATCAATCCCCCTCAATGGGATGAGTTCTTGTGTATCCTCAGTGCTTCAGATCTAATATCTCTCTCTCTTGATGGTTCAAAAAATGCAGACAAAATGGAACTCAAAGGGAGCTCACCAGCAAAAGTATAAAAATATGACAAGGATGGAGGATCAAAGTTAGACCAAAAGTATAGATCAGAAGGCGATCTCAAGGCCACAAAAGGTAGTGAATGAATGGAAAATCCCTTCTATTTACAACAAAATATATAGTTATTCTAGATATTGGTGCATAATTAAAATATTATTAACCAAATCTAGATCCAACTTTTATGGAATATTTTATTATTTTTGTTGGAGGGAAAAAAAATTGAATTTGGTCAAATCCCTTTATTTGTAAATAATAAATAAATAAATGATTTATTTATTATTTTAAGAATATGGTTGATTAATAATTAAAAAAATAGTGATTTATTCAATTATTTATAAATAATTTACTCAAATTTAACAAGGAATATTATTTAAATAATGTTTTGAATAATTATTCCAAGAAAATAATAAGATAAATAGTGATTTATCTAATTAATTTTCTTGTTTTGGGCTAAATGTGACCAGGAATATTAATTAAAATGTGGTTTAATTAATAATCCCTTGAGGAAAACCAAAAAAATGGGGATTTATTTAATATTTCCTCATGGGTTTCCTGTTTAGACCATAAACAACTTAATAAATTATGGATTACTATGTTATTTTTCATAGTGAAAGCAATTTTACTAGGTTAAAATTGGTCTTACATGGTGTACTTTGGTCCATATAATAGTAACAGGTTATATGACCAAAAATTGTTTTAATAATCACAAAGAGTGTCTTAAGTGTCGCACTTAGAGGAAGTTATTGTATTTTCATCGCATTGAGGGGATCATGTTTTTTTTTTACCAAGTGATCAATGTTGTGTCATTGATTGTTCTGAGTGAGTGATCATTTTAAATTTTTATCCTTTCTCAAATTTACCTCATTAATCCCACACTTAGTCAATTTTTGAAAATATCTTGCTCCAGCAATATTCATTTACTCAACCCTTTGGAACTATGCGCTATGAAGTTTTAACCCTTAAGCTTAGCCCTTACCTCTTAGAGCTATGTAATTCATATTTCCTGCCCTCCATAACTTTGAATATCAACCTCCCAATCATCCTTCTTCTACCCTAGCCCCTTGAGATCCACAACTATGCATATCAACCTCCCATTCAACCTTCTTCTACGAGTTGTGCAGTTTCAAGCCTCAAGCTTTGAGCCTTCCTCCATGAGTTGTTAATTGCATAATCCCTAGGCCTCTATCTCTTTTATATTGTGAATCAGGTAATTTATAAGGCTCAATATTGCCTCACTAAGCTCCTCAATTGCGCAGTCATCTTTCCTAGGCCTCCAAAACTACACATTTTGTAGTCTCAAGAGACAAATTTTCTTCCTACCTTCCTAAGTTGCACAAATATGCAATCCATTGCCCCTCTCTCCCTCTTGAACTACACATTGCACAATATTAAGGCTTAAGCATTCCTCACTGAGCTCCTAAACTGTGCAGTATTCCTACCTAGGCTTATAGAACTGTGCATTATGCAATCTCAAGCCCAAGTCCCTCATTCCTAGCCTCTAGAACTGCGCGGTACGTTAGTTTTCCTCCTGATCTAGTACCCAGTTCTAGGTCAATTAGTGGTTTTCATGAATTAATTTAGACTAAGATATTTCCGGATTGATGTCATCTTTTCATGAGTGGATTTCACTTGTAGGTACTATATCTTGACCTGACAAGATGATGCTTGGAGAGAAAGAGAAGGAGACTATGTTGAAACACACGTGTGAAGTTGGAACCATGAATAAGTCACTGATAAAGATAATGAAGAAACACTATCTTTCGACGGAATATCAAAGATTAGGATCACATGAAGGCTCCATATCAATTAGTCCCTTGGAGGGTGAATACAAATCACATACAAGGTCTATCATGAATATGTAAAGAAATCAACAAAAGTATCATCTTGGAAGTGCTACATCATCATGAAGTTCCATGTTATAATTTATAATAGTCATCTCAAGAGTCACATGTGTCAAAGTGTCCCACCACATCATTTGTGGAATGCAGTTGTGTAATTTCCCAAAATGATAAAATGTAAAATATGTGGAAGACCAAGAGTCCCACATGGAAAATCAAGATCCATTATTCATTTCTAAAGTCATATAGAAGCTTTTTGGTGTGCCAAAATTTCCTATTTTCACCCTCTTCCTATAGCCATTAACCTCGGTTTCATCTTTATAAACCTTGTCATTTCCTGCACTAGTCCAAGATAATCATCTATTCCTACATATACTTCATATTTCATAATTAAGGTTTATTAGGTGCTTAATTAATTATTCTATATAGATTTCATGCTTTTAAATTATTTCTTGTAACTTATGATTACCTTCCTAAAAGTAATTAAAAAGTAAGTGTTAATTATTATGTAGTGTGATTCAGTGTAGGCAGATTCCTGCATCCGCCAATACATGTTGCTCCGTGATCTCCACAACAATTGATCATTTCACGCAAGAGTTTTTTATCCACATCTCTTAGTTCGGTGCAGATTATCTGAAGATGGATATGGTGGAGTATAGTCATGGATCCTTGCCAAAGATATGGTCTACGACTAGCAAATTTCATGCTCTGTTATAACCATTAGCCAATTTTGTAATATTGTTTGTTAGTCCGTTTAGACAAAATGCTTGAATTGGAAATGGATCTATAATTAGCAGAGCATGGCTATAAGCCTAAAGACTATATATAATGTAGATATTAGGTAGAGCTAGTTTAAGCGATATCTGGAGATTGTAATTGTGATTATTTTGTAATTTTGTACGCCCTCGTTTTGGGTTGCACTCGCATTATCATGTATGTTTTATAATCGAAGTTAATACAAGGAAATTTGCCATGATTTCTTCACGTTGTGTATAAATATTACTTATGCGTAGATAAAGTGTTGAATCGTTTCGTTTCTTAAAAGGGAAACGAGATGGTTGGCTAGGGCCCAACCAACCCAGCTCGTTTAACCTTGTGCTTTCGTCATTTAAAAGGTTCGTGTGTATTTGTTTATTTTCAAGCGCGTGGTTTGAATCATTATTTATTTTGTTTCAACTTTCTGAGTTAAATTCATTTTTAAGTCAAAGCATGAAACAAATCCATGTGTGAATTTTGAATTAAGTTAATTTCTTTCATGTAATTTCTTTCCTGCAATTATTTCCTACAATTTATTTATGTAATTCCTTTCTTAGTTTTCTTCTGCTCGGATCGTGCAGGAAGTTTCTTCCTACACTAGTGCATGTCAAGTTCTGCACTTCAGTTTATTCATTTACTTCACAACGCGTGTTTCATTCCTTTCTATGTTTATTATTGCACTTATTCCTGAAATTAAGCATCATTAATTCAAATCAATCATTATCAACATTAAAAGACAAACTTCTGAAGGTTATAAGAATTACTAAGTGAATTAAGAAAGGTCGCATTGCAAACATTACACTTTACACTGCAGCTCATGACTTGAGATAAAGGATCAGAATTAATTTGTAACGTTATAAGTGAATCCCCGAAAGATAGTTTAATTGCATGCAAATTACTTTGATCGATTGCTTTGATTGTTAAGGATTGTTTCTACCTTATGAAGTTTATTCTCATTGTTAATAGAAGTAACTTAAGTCATTCATTTTCCAGTGTGTAATTTATCTCACAATTCAGCGTGCAATTGCAATTATTTTTCAACACGTCTTTTAATTCTTTTCTAAAGTAATTGGGAATTTTGGTGAAGGAAGCTTTGTCCCATTGCAAGTGCTGGTTTCTTGTCACAATAATAGAGTGCTCTAAGCCTTGTGACTTAGAGCACCTACAAAAAGACATAAGATTTCAGCAAAGATGGTAAAGTATATTTTTTCAAATAAGTCGTTACCTGCACTAGTGCAAGCAGATTGCACGAGTACCGGAATGGTTACTTAGTGTAGAAGGAAAATAATTTGGAAAGTAGATCTTTGCAAGGGCACACTTGTTAATCTATTAGCCATATATACTGAATATAAACATAGAATTCATTTCAGCATTTAAAATAGCTTCTAGTTATGTGAAAGTTCCTTTACTTGAATTCCTCACAAATTCCTTCTTTTACATTCCAGCACTAGAATTGCTTTGGTGTCGATTGCCTTTTAAATTGTCTTCTGTTTGATTCTGCAATATTTCAATTAAGAAGTAGGAATAGGAATATGAAAATTTCATACCACTTCTGACATTTCGTGTGCTTCGTCTCTAAGTTTACAAAACCCCCGGGTTAACAATTAAGTGTTGAGGAGTTTGCTTAAGTGAAATTCCTGCACCCAACATTTATGCGCTGTTGTTGAGGAGGCAATTTGAATTGGTAAGAATTTTCCATTTTCTGCAATAGGGGTAAGTCTGCTATTATTTTTTCTATAGTTTTATTCTATTGTTTGAAGGGATTCTTAGGTGCTGAGTTATTTTTGAATTCGTATCTTTTATTGAAAAAAAAATTGTCCTTTTTTGAGATTAATGCCTAAAAGAGGTAGGGGTCCGAAGCCCACTAAGGACCGAGGAAATACTATAAATATGAAATAAAATCTCACATTGAGCCTTATTTTGTAGGTATAAATTCCAAACAAAGCCAGACTCATCACACAAGAACAGTCTACTTGGAATTTGGCAGCAGCAGTTCAGGTGTGACACAACCCATAAAGGGGAAGAAGGAGACTATTAGAACCCATAGTTAGCCTTCCTAGCCTATTGAGAGTGGTTCTACTGGAGGAACAAAAATGTAATACCATGAAGACCTTGCAGAAGGAACCGGTGAAAATCAGGTAAATAAGGAACAATCCACCTTTGGATTCCCAGTTGTGGATTTGGATGTAACCATGCAAATGAAAATATAACACCATCAACTCTTCCTCATTTTTATGGTAAGGTACATGAAGATACAGAATCTTTCCTATTTGAGTTTGATATTTTATGTAGAAGTTATGATTATTCATCTAATGTCTAGAAGTTAAAACTGTTTCCTGAAACTCTCAAGGACGCAACACTTCGGTTGTTCGTGGGACTAGGAGGGAACACTATAGCCTCTTGGGAACAATGAAGAGAGTGTTCTTATCGAAATATCATGCATATTTTAAAACTAGATATATTCAAGATAAAATCTTTACTATTGTACAAAATAATGATGAGACTCTAGAGGACTATTTAGAGAGATTCCTATACATCCTACAAAGGTCAAAGCACAAATTTGATCTAAGTACTATTAGAACCTTGTTCTTACGTGGGATTACTGATGATACTCAAAATAATTTAAATTTGTTAGGACAATGGGATATTGCTCAGAAACCTTTTAATCAAATCTATAACTTGTGCAGGAAATTCTCCAGGAACCAATATAGATCCGGTAAAGGAATTCGGAATAGAAATAAGAAAATTGAATCTACTGATGCTATGATTGTTGGATTAGAGAATAAAAAGGAAAATATGAAAATAGAAATAATGAATACTATTAGAAAACAAATAGACTCCTTGAAATTTTAGCAAAAAATTGTAGAAGAACATGAGTCCTTGTCTATTTTTTGTCCTAAGTGTAGGAAATAGCATATTTTAAGGGAATGTCCTCTTGATATAAAAGGAACTAATAAATGTGCAATTTCTGCAGAGAACCATGCCACTGAAAAATTTCCTTCTATACCTAGTCTGAAATTTGTACTTGAAGGAGGACAACCTGAAGTTGAATCATTTCATGCTATGGGAGCACGAAGAAACTAGCCGCAAGTAAGTGTAGGTATGGCTCCTGAATTTTCACCACATATCTTTGGTTATAATGCACATCCATATTCCTATCCTAACAATAGTCACTCTCAACATTGGAAGCATGGGAACCAACCTCTTTATGGACAACCCTCCCAATATTGGCAACAAGGATGGAAAGGTCCAAACCATTCACATCATCCTTACCCTACACCTATGAAATCATACCCACCTACATATGCACCTTACCCAATGCCACAACCATCACTACCTCAGCTGAGTAAACCAACATCACCATTTCCTTTACCTCCACTGTTTCAACCTCCTCAGCTTCCTACCCAACCCTTTCCCAACCCCAATAATAAAGAAGTTAAAATGATCCATTCCATGAATCCACTTTCCTTACCGAGATATCAGTCCATGCCAATTAGATTCAATGATCTCCAGCTGAGATTGGGGAAGATAGTAGCCACAGAAAAACAAAAGAAACCTATGGTGATTATCGAAGAGAAAGGTGAAGAGGAAACTCCTGACCATTCCTAAAATAATTTCACCATTCATCCTATCCTCGTACCCTCATTTCATTTACCATGTTCTTCCAACTGGCCTCCCTATCTAGAGAGGCTAGTTGTGGAGAAGAATGACCCCATTCCTGAGTCTAGCTTGGCTTTTGAGCTTAGGAAAATTTTTATATAGGTGCCTTTTCTCCAAGCTATCAAATAGATCCCCATCTGTATAAAAATAATTAGGGAAATTTTTCTCAATAGGCCAGGGAGGAGAATATTATAATCTAAAACCATTCAATTTGTCGGGAGAGTAGCAGAATTGATGACATGGTGTATGCACATGGAGAAATATACTGACCCCAGAAATCCTGTTGTCTCTGTTCAAATAGGTTATTTCCTTGTCTTTAATGTACTTATAGACTTGGGGGCAGTCATTAACGTTATGACCAAGAAAACCATGGATCAACTTGGATTGGTCCATAGTCATCCTACTCCCACTATTCTTGAACTAGCAGACAAATCTAAAATCAAGCCGGAAGGGGTATTAGATGATGTGGTTGTCTCTTTAGATTCCAAGGAATATACCACAGACTTCATTGTGCTTCAACCCAAGAATCCTATGGTAGGACATCCCTTGATCTTGGGATGACCATGGCTTGCTACGGCTGATGCTTATATTGGATGTCATTATGGTGATATGTACATTTACCATAGAGAATCTAGGAAGAAGGTCACCTTGTATCCACCCGCTAGATCCATTCAAGAGCTCAAAGACACTCTATGGTTAGACGAAAGTAGTGATGAGGAGACTCAATATGTTTCCATGATACATCAATATGTTGAGTCCTCATAGGAGGGTGAGATTCAATACTTCCTAAATAATCTAGACACTATGCCTAATTTTGAATCATTGAGTCAAATTTAGTCTATATTTTCAAGAAATTCACAACTCTCTACCTCCCTCACCATCATCTTTAGTCACACCTCTGTGTAATCTTGAGCCTGATACTACTCTTTTTGAGATTAGTCCAGAAAAATATTTACACATCAGTTCAAACTTGGACACATCCCAACAAGAGCAGCTTGTGAGTTTGTTGTGAAACCATCTTGATGCCTTTGCATGGGGCTATAAAGATATGAAATTCATCCCTCCTGAAACTTGTACTCACCATATCTACATTCAGGATGGAGCCCGACCTGTCCGACAACCCCAAAGGCATATGAATCTATCTCTAAGAGATGTTGTAAAAGAAGAACTACAAAAACTCTTGGATGTTGATTTTATCTATCATATTTCCGATAGCCAGTGGGTCTCTCTATTGGTATTAGTCTCGAAGAAATATTGGAGATGGCACATTCGCATTGACTATAGAGAATTAAACAAAGCCACTCTCAAGGATTACTTCCCCCTTCCTTTTATTGATTAGGTACTTGATACCCTTGCCGTTAAGAATTAATTTTCCTTTTTAGATGGCTTTGGTGGTTATAACCAGATATATATTGCACTCGAGGTTCAGGATAAAACCAATTCTACATGTCCATGTGGCACATTCGCATACTAAGTACTCCCCTTTGGGCTATGTAATGCGCTACTATAGGAGATTCATTGAGAAATTATCTAGGATAGTTACTCCTCTTTTCTAACTTTTGGCTAAGGAAAGTGAGTTTTCTTGGTCCACAGCCTTCCAACTATCCTTTGAGACATTGAAGGAAAAACTAGTTCAGGCACCAGTTTTGGGACGACCAAACTGGTCCCTGCCATTTCATATTTCCTATGATGCCTCAGAAACTGCTATTGGCGTATATTTAGGACAAGAAGAAGATAAAAAATCCTATTCCATTTACTTCATCATTAAAAACTTGTCACCTACTGAATTAAATTACACAGTTACTGAGAAAAAGTTTTTAGTTGTAATATTTTCCATTAATAAATTTGGACACTACATCACAGGATATGAAGTCTTTGTACATACTGATCATTCCAAAATAAAATATTTAATGAATAAACCATTAACTAGTAGTAGAGTGACTAGGTGGTTATTATTGTTGCATGAATTTAACATTACTATTGTTGATAGACCAGGGAAATCTAATGTGGTGGTAGATTTTCTTTCAAGATTAAATAATCCTAATGAAGAAATTCTTGTTGATGATGATTTTCCTAATGAACATATATTTTTTGTGTCAACATAATCCCCATGGTTTGCTGACATAGATAAATATTTAGTAATAGGAAAGACACCATCTCACTTATCTTCTCGTGAAAAGCGGAGTATCATACAGAAAAGTGTTGCATATTCTTGGGTTCGAGAAAATCTCTTTTACACTGGACCAGACCTTATTATCCATAGATTTGTGAGAGAGGAAGAATTTTTTTATATCTTAAAAGTTTCCCATGATGAACCTTGTGGAGGTCACTTCGCTGATAAGTGGATTGCATACAAAATTCTGTGATCTGGCTATTTTTGGCCTGCCTTGTTTAAGGATGCCAAACAATATGTCAAGCGATGTGATAGCTGTCAGCGAGTTGGCCAACCTAATCAAACCAATGAAATTCATTTATGTCCTCATGCTATGATTGAGCCTTTTGAAAAATGGGCTATTGATTTTGTAGGACTAATAAATCCAACGTCATTAAATAAAATTCATATTTTGGTTTGTACAAATTTTGTTACAAAATGGGTAGAAGCTAAAGCTATTTCTTTTGCTACTGAAAATTTTGTTGTTGATTTTCTTTTTACTAAGATCTTTACTAGATTTGGTGTGCCTAGAGAGATTGTTTCTGATAATTATCTGTAGTTTATTTCTAATCTGGTATAGTGTGTGATGGAGCAATACAAAATTCGGCACAAGAAATCTACACCATACCACCTGGAAGAAAATGGTAAGGTGGAGTTCACAAATAGAGTAACTGAGTATGTCCTCACAAATACAGTCAGTTTCCATAGAAATTATTGGGAAAATAAGTTACCAGAGGCCTTGTGGGCATATCAAACCACTTGGAGAAATAGCACAATACATACACCATATGAGCTGGTATACGAGAAACAAGTCCTGTAGTCGATAGAGTTCCAGATCAAGACTTTCAGAACTGCAGTCCAATTGGGGCTAGATCTTTTCGAGGCACAACAGCAATGTCTCTTACAATTGAATGAGTTAGATTAATTTCGAAGGGATGCTTTTCAGTAGAACATATTGGTTCAACAGTAGCGCAAGAAATGGCATGATAATTCTATCCGAAAAAAGCAGTTCAAACCAGGTGATTGGGTACTCCTTTATGATTCTAGATTTAAATATTTCAAAGGGAAAATCCATACACACTGGATGGGACCTTATGAGGTAGGTAAAGTGTTTGATAATGGAGCGGTAGAAATTAAAACCATTGATGGATGGAATTCTTTGTTCCTGGTAAATGGAAATATATTAAAGTTATATTTTCAACCACTCGCTAAAGGAGATTTTATGTAGCAAGACCAGAAGAAATCTAAAAAGGAGATGATAGGTGGCAACACTGATCCACTGAAGATTTGATTTTTCCTTTTCCTTATATAGCAAAAAAAAAAGAATGAAAAATGAAAAAAGGAAAAAAATATATATTAAAATATATATATATATATATATATATATATATATATGTAATTATGAAAATAAGGTGACTGACATGATTGCAGAAGGATCAACCTGAAAACCAGCATGCTAGCAGGAAGATTGAAATTTCAAATAAAAAAAGGAATGTTGCTTTATTTTTAGATATGGTGGCTGTCACCAAGAAGAAGCAGGTTCAAGGAACCAAGCACTTACCTAAGTTTGGGATAACTAGCATGGAAATTTTTATCCAAGTAACGCTTAATTCCCACTGCATTTACTTTTTCTGGCACCAGTGCAAGCAAATTTTCAAGGTAAAAAATTTTCCTTTCTTCTATTTCCCATTTTATAAAATTCCCACTATTTTTATTTTCTAAAAATCCCATGATAAATTACCCTCCTCTTTCTTCTAAGGAAATTACCATTACCTGATTTCGTAAAATCCCTCTTTTCCCTTGAATTTTTTTTCCACATCATGTTTCTATTATCCCCCTTAGTGATATTACTCTTGGAATCCCTGCTGAAATATTCCTTCCCATTCTAAAAATTACCCCCTTCCCACTTCTTTATTCCATCATAAATTGATTGTGGACTTTGATGCAGTCAATCTAGAAGACATGCTCATGAAACACCAAAGGATGGTGAATAAATTTTTTCTTGTATATTCAGGAAAAAATTTTAAAGTTTAACTGAATAATTGTGTTCTATCAAAATCTTTATTTTCGTAAAATTCCCTGGTGCAAAAATGTGCAGTGCAAGCACGGTGCAGTGCAAACAGCATAAGTGCGGGCAGGATTAGTTCAAGAACATGGTCAACTATGAAAGCACGATGAAAAACAATCTTAACACAATACAGGATCACTTCATGCAAATTTTTATGGAATTTTATTTCTCTGCACATTAATGATTACTACACTGATAGATCATAGCATTGTATTCTTTTAATTAATACTTGTTTTATCATTTACTGACTTAGGAAAATTTTTAAAGTGCAATTATGAGGTACAATGAGGGATAGTACAGATTTTCTGAAATCCCATACTTACTCCCTTTCAAAGGATCCTCCATCACTTGTTCATCATTATCTTACCTCATAACCCAATCATCCAGGACCATTACACCGCCATCGTATAAGCCTTCGCCACATCTAATTATTACCACTTTCCTGTAGCAGAGAGATACGTGTATGCATCCAATCCAAGGAGTTGTTTTTAATCATTAAACAAGATTTGATAGATGGACTGAAAAGATGGTGGATGGTTGACCCCCCGGCATAAAATTCTCGACGACCTTTGATCCTTCTCACTATGGAAAAATTATGAGGCTGTGCCAGGGAAGTGAGCAGGATTCGAATATGGCACTTGTAAGGAATGAGGCATTATTCTTGAGGGAGATAGAACAGACAACAGAATACCGAAACATTCTTGCACTATTTCTAGAATCCGGGTTCCTTTCATTTTTGCAGAAGTTTGATGGCTTCGACATGGCCGTGGTTCTAGAGTTTACGAAGAAATTGAAGAAGGTAGAGCTAGAATCAGCTCATTAGAATTGGAAGACACAGAGGAGTCCATCGTGCAAGCTAAAAGCTTTCCAACTACAGGGGAACAATGGTTTAAAAAGGAGTGGCTTGAAAAGAAACTACTGTTTCAATTTTTGGTTGACAGAAAGCTCAAGGTCGACTGGAAGAAGGGGCTTTCACACAACTCTAAGATCGGAAAATGGCAAGACCTCCTCTTCATTTTACAAAATTTCTTGACATTTGAAGGACGTTACTCCTTAACATTTGTATATCATCTTTGTTTATTGCTGCACTTTGAGTCAGGGAAAATTATTAATTTTCCCTAATATCTGCGCTAAAGTCTCGAGAAGATGGAAAAAGGTGTGCAGAGTGGGGATACAAGCCAAGTTTCACATAAGCTATATCACCATGGGCTCATCACAATCCTTGTCAAGAAAGCATTGGAATAAAAGGGAACGACCTGGAAGGCATTCCTAAAATACTTTCAGGAAAGGAGTGCAAGACAGTCTACTGGCACATGTGCAAGCTGTAAAAGGAAGCCAGAGACACCTTCTTATGCCAAGCAGAAGAATAAGAACAAACCAGTGCAATAAGAAAAGAAGTCTTTCTAAAAGGCTTCACCCTCAACAAAGAAAGGAGTGACCATAACCCCGACCAAGAATAAAATCGTCTCTCTAGGGAACTCCCTGATCATGATTGATGAATCACCCCAGGTTTCACTTGGAGAGAATAACCTTTCAGTTCTTGCAGATGCGACAGCCCACACCGTGATGAACGAATATAATGTGGAGAGAGAGGATGACATATCTTTTCCGACCTTCATCCATAAGTTAAAAAGACAGAATATGACACCAAGTACAAGAGAAACACAGGCAGAAAGTCAAGAATATGATGAGGCACACTACATTGAGACCCTCGACATTTTCGATGAATAGGGTACTAAAGTCCCTAATGGTTTGAATGAGCAGGGTACTGAAACCCCTGACAAGTTGGATGAACAGGGCACTAAAATCCCTAATAAATTAGCTGCACAAGTTACGTAAGCCCTTGGCACAAAGGATGCAGAGCGTACTGAAACCCTTAGTGATATGGAAATCCCTAGTGTAGAAACCCTTGGAAATTTTCATCTTGGCAATGAATGGACTTGCTTGGAGTCTGTTGCAGAGAAGGCATTCACATCAAAGGATTTGGGCATGGAAAAATCTACCCTCTACCTCAATAGCTGGATAATAGAACTAGAAAAACAAGCTCATGACCTGGAGGCTTTGAACCAGGTCATGAAGGAGAAAAATTGGCAAAATCAAGGCTAGGTAGGGTCAATTACAGAGGTCAAGGAACAAAAATGGCAAGTGATAATATGGAAGTTTTGGGCTTATAAATGTTATAAGCTCCTCAAGAAGGTGACAAAACATCTGAAGAAAGCCCGAGCTAAAAGGACAAAGGTAGTGAAATTTGGGATCAGCATTCAAGTGCAGGATTGAAAGATGGCCCTCATTTTTGAATATTTTTTGCAGAAGGTAAAACGTTGTGTGAGGACACACAAAAAATTAGGGATCAATGTGTGAAGTTTGAATTAAGTTAATTTCTTTCCTACAATTCTTTCCTACAATTTATTTCCTGCAATTCTTTCTTGCAATTTATTTATGTAATTCCTTTCTTAGTTTGCTTCCACTCGGATCGTGCAGGAATTTTATTCCTACACCAGTGCATGTCAAGTTTTGCACTTCGGTTTATTCATTTACTTCATAGCACGTGTTTCATTCATTTCTCTGTTTATGATTTCACTTATTCCTACAAGTAAGCATCATTAATTCAAAGTAATCATTCTCAACATTAAAAGACAAACTTATGAAGGTTCTAAGAATGAATACGTGAATTAAGAAAGGACACATTGCAAACATTACACTTTATACTTGCAACTCACGACTTGAGAGAAAGGATCAAAATTAATTTGTAATGTTATAAGTGAATCACCAAAAGATAGTTTAATTGCATGCAAATTACTTTAATCGATTGCTTTGATTTTTAAGGATTGTTTCTACCTTGCGAATTTTATTCTCATTGTTAAGAGCAGTCACTTAAAGCATTCCTTTTCCTATGTGTAATTTATCTCATAATTCAGCCTGCAGTTGTAATTCTTTTTCAGCACATATTTTAATTCTTTTCGAAAGTAATTGGAAACTTTGGTGAAGGAACCTTTGTCCAGGTGCAAGGGTTGGTTTCTTTTCACAGGAACAGAGTGCTATAAGCCTTGTGACTTGGAGCACCTACACAAATACATAATTCTTCAGTAAATATGGTAAATTATACTTTTTCATATAAGTCTGTACCTGCACTAGTGCAAGAAGATTGCACGAGTACAGGAACGGTTGCTTAGTGTAGAAGGAAAATAATTCAGAAAGAAGATCTGTGCAAGGGCCCACTTGTTAAGCCATTAGCCATCTTTATTGAAGATAAACATAGAATTCATTTCAGCATTTAAGATTTCTTCCATTTGTGTGAAAGTTCCTTTACTTGATTTCCTCGCAAATTCATTCTTTTATATTCCAACACTAGAATTTCTTTGGTGTCGATTTCCTTTGCAATTGTCTTCTGTTTGATTCTGCAATATTTCAATTAAGAATTAGGAATATGAATAGGAAAATTTCATACCACTTCTAGCATTTCTTCTTCTTCGTCTCTAATTTTACGAAACCCCCGATTTGACAATTAAGTGTTGAGGATTTTACTTAAGTGCAATTCCTGCACCCAACAAAGCTCAAAGGTATTGCATTGAAAATTCATTGTAGAAGCTCAATAATCATGAGGGAGGTAAAGAGTCACATGGGAGGTGAATATTCACCTCATTTGTTATAAATACACCCTCATAACTCAAGAAACAAGACTTTGGGGACTTGAACTTTCACCATAGCTTCTCTAGCTTGGCATAGGAGAGAAGGTATTTCTTTCAAGAAGCATGTGGTGACTTAATGTTCCACTATTAGGGCTATTGTGGAAGCATTTTACTTGTGTATCTTGGCATTTCCACTTCATATATGAAGTTCTATGAGCCAACACATTTTCATGTATGTGTCGTGAATATCATAGGATAATTCTTTAGATGTTTACAATATGTGTTTCATTCATAGGTACTAAGGAAATTGAACTATTTAGGTCACTTTGGTACTTATCTTGTTGAAGGTCTGTTTATTTGGTCTTATGATCATGGTTGTCTTGTGAACTACTTTTCAGAGTAACTTGCGATCCTCTTATTCTCTTGTGTTTCTATTTTAGGATGGTACTATTACTTTTATTCTAGAGGCTCACTCTCTTTCTCCCTACCATGAAAGTACCTTATATACATCACAATTGTATGCCTCACAATGTAAACTTGCTTGTTTCAAATAATTTTTTATAACCACTTATGTTAATAATTGCATCTAAGAAAAATCCCCAAGGACGGTGGAAACCAACCATATTTCTGGTTGGGACTCCTACTTCAAACAATATGAGGTCTAGTTGGGACTTCACAATGGGGAGACTGCCTTGGTTGAAGTATTTCTAGCACTATCAAATATTTGTGCTAGAAGTGTAGAAATTAATGTGTATTTTCTAAACTTCTCATGAAATTTACTCAATCACATGACTAGAAGCTACTTTACTAATCCGTGGGAGCTAATTCATGATCGAGAACACATAACATTAACATGAAAGAATAAAAATCACACATGCACAGATATTTATCTAGGGGAAAGAAACTTCTCAAAACCCCTTACTATTTGTATTGCATTAATAAAATAATAGATATGAAATAAAATTCTTGTTCAAGCCTGAGCACAACCTGCAAGTGTATACTAGTCTCTCTGCTTGACTAGGTGAACCTGGCCAATACTTGAACAATTTTTCAAGCCTCCAAGCTCCTATTTTCTTGTGTTGTTCCTTGAGGCATTAGCCCCTATTTTGTAGGTAAACTTCTCAATTTGATTTCACAATTCATGTAGGCCCATTCTTTGACTGCATGCACCACCTGTACATGGGACTAGTCTACAACTAATAGTATAATTCCTTGGAATCTCCATCTCAATTGGGTAACTTGAATTCTCTGCATGAAATAGCTATTTTGGGTTGATTGCTCAGTTAATTGGATGACCACTGAGTGTGATTTAAGTTACACTACACAACTTGACCTTCCACTAGTTTCTCCAATAGTTGAAACTAGTTTAACTAACAATAACTCAAATTAACTGAAATATATTGCTACAAATTAGAAATCAATAATATTGAGTTAAAATCAAGCTTCAAAAACTTGAATTAACTGGGTTATTTGAGTGACAATTTCCATGTCACCTCAGCTAACTACCTCCAAGATTCTTCTAATGTGGAAATTCAATTTTTCTTTAGTTTGACCAAGGCAAGGTCAAACTGAGATTTTCTTGTTGCATTTTCAACACTCCCTCTTAGCAAGAAAGGAATTATATACCACCCAAATATTTCATATATGGAACTTGAATTTTCCTCTTTAAAAATCCTTTTTCAAAATTTATGCATCTTGTTCTTCCGTCAAAATTTACTACAACAACATGATCTATATTTTCACACAATCTCGTATATGGAAATACCAAATATCTATATTCTTGGATTGATTGTGAAAAATAGGATTTTCAGAGAGCATGATGCAACTTTGATTGTCACAGTAAATCACAGTAGGATCAATAATTTGACCAAATAACCAAAAAAAAATCTCTCTCATCCAAATTTCCTCACATAATTCTTGAATGGTATCCATGTACACTACTACTATTGATCTGAGTGCCACAAATCTTTGCTTCCCACTGTACCAAGATACCGCTTCTGACCCAACACTGAAAATTCATCCTGATGTTCTCTTCTAGTCTTATGGACTCCCCACCAAATATACATCTCTGAAGCCACATAGCTTCACTCCCTCTATCTATATGTACGATATTAAAAACTGATTAGTGCCCTCGAGGTAGCGTAAAACATGCTTAGCATCCCTCCAAAATAATTTGTTCGATCAAACCATAGCTTGGCTCAACTAGTTTACCGCATAGCACATGTTTGGTCGTGTGTTCACAAGATAAATGAGTGAACCCACCAACTTCCTATAAACAACAGCATCCACTTCCTCACCTGAAGTGGCATCCTCCTTCCTCCAGTTGGTCATTAGAGGTGTCTCCATGGGCTTGCAATTCTGCATGCGAAACTTCTAAAGTATCTCGTTGTAATACTTTCCACGAGAGGAAAACAGATACCCTTCTCCTTTCCATACTTCCAATCCGAGTAAATAGTGCATGAGACCCATATCCTTCATTTAAAACTCTCTTGCAAGGTCTTCCTTGCAAGATCTAATCAATTTTTCATCACCGGTTAAAATAAAATCATCAATATATAAGACAATAATCAACAATTTACCTTCTACCAAAACATGATAGAGGTTTACATCCACTTCAATTTTGGTGAATCTGAAACTGGTGAGATATTTATCGATCCTAGTGTACCAATAACGGGGTGCTTGATTCAATCCATAAAACGCTTGCTTTAGTTTGCACACATGCGACTCTCTGTCAAAGATCTCAAAACATTATGGTTGCTCGATATACACCTCCTCCTACATAACTCCATTGAGGAATGTTGTCTTCACATCCATCTGGTGGATCTTCCACCCCATCTGCGCAACCAGTGCTAGAATTGATATGATGGACGAGTACCTTTCTACTGGAGCAAAGGTCTCCTAATAGTCAATTCCCTCAACCTAAGAAAACCCCTTGGCCATAAATATGGCCTTCTATTTCTCTATAATTTCATCTGTTCATGCTTCAGTTTGTAAATTTATCTTGAATCCACCACTGATTTATCCTTTAGTATTGGGTCCAATTCTCAAACATTGTTTCTAAAAATGGAATCATAATCCTCTACCATAACATCAACCCATACATGATGCTCTATTGCTTCCTCAAATAAGGATGGTATTGTCTCTACTCGCTCTATCATCAGACCCGTGTAGCCAATGTACCGATTTAGTGACCTCCTCTTCTTGCGATGTGAAGTGGGTGCTCCCACATTCTCTCTAGCATCCTGCATTAATATGTCAATTTACTTAGTTTCTTTCCTTCCTTCCCTGGATGTATCTGCTTTATTGGATGCATCCACTCTCTACTCATTTGATTTTGGCTACTCGAAAAGTTCCTGAGGTTCTTCATTTGGAGCCAAAAGCTCCTGATCTGAATGCAACTAAAGATCCCCCTCAAGAAAACACCTCATTTATTTCTCCTCATCAAACTTCACATCCCTTCGAACAATTTTCATTCTGAGGGTTGGCAAGTACACACAATAGTTGTGAGGTGTTTGTATGTACCCAAATAACCTCCCCAATTTTCATCTCTAGATTTTTCCTTGATTCCTTGGAGACATGGCAATATACTAATGCTATAAACATCCTGAAGCGTGATGCATCTGGTTTCTTCCCTGAAAATTTTTCTTCTTGTGTACTCATCCCAAGAACCTGAATATTTTTCTTCAAGTAGAGTGTTGTGTTGCATGCTTTAGCCCACAAGTGCAGTTGTAGGACTTGGTCATGCAACATCAACCTTGTTTCTCTCATAATACTTTTGATATTCCTCTCAGACACCCCATTCTATTGTGGGTTGTGGGGTGCTGTGAACTCCCATCGAATGCCTTACTTTGCATAAAAAAAAATTAACTCATTCAACATGTACTCAGATTTTTTGGTGCTCTTGAGAGCCTTCACTTTTTTTTTCAGTTTCTTTCTCAAGAAGTTCTTTAAATTCAACAAACTTGTAGAATGTCTTGTCTTTATTTTGCATGAATAATATCCAAAACTTCCATGAGAAATCATCTAAAAATATAACATAATACATGCTCTTGGAAGTGGATGTTGTCAAGAAAGGTTTGCAAACATCATAGTGGATTCGTTCAGGGATTGCATCTGCCCTATTGTCCTTATTGTTGAAGGTTGATTTTGTGTACTTCCCTAAGGTACACACTTTTCACGTATCCTGCTACTATAGCGCTACTTTGAGGAGGCCTATAGTGTTATGTTTCATGATATTCAAATATCCATGATGTAAATGGCGAAGTATTCTATGCCACAATTCTCCAACATCTCGTCTCTGCACCTTTTATGCCATTGTTTTCAATTCAACACAATCTTCCATGTCCAGCTTGTAGAGGTTCTTCACTCAAACCCCAATATGCTTCACTTGTCCCATGGAAATATGTCTTAGGAATTCCTTCCCTTTGATGAATATCACATTGTAACCATGGTCTTCCAACACCACGATAGAAATCAGGTTCTTCTTTAGACCCGATACAAACATCACATCTTTGAGTCTGAGTGGGGAGCTCGACTCCCTATGAAAGGTGACTATACTAATCTTGGTCATGATGTACCTTCCATCATCTCCCATATCAATTTGTATTTGGAGATATTTATCCTCCAAGTCACTGAAAAATTATTTTTTCCCCATCATGTGGAATGAAGCACCAGTATCCAGATACCACACACCCCATTATTGTGCCCTTCATGCATGAAATGAGGGTGAAGTCAAGCTTGAGTTGTTAAGCCAAAGGTTCACCTACCACTCCTCCTGAGGTCTTCTTGCTTGCCTTCCTCTGTGTACACTTCGTGTCATAATACCCAAATTCATAGCATTGAAAGCACTTGATTCTGGGAATGTCTTTCATCTTCCCCCCTTGACTAGATTTTGGTTTGGATTGGAATTTATTCCCTTTTCCTCTCTTTTAATTTCCATCCAAGGCACAATTTTCTGAATCCTCGCCCTTAGATGAAGTATCATCTCTGGTATTCCGCCTTAGTTCATCCTATACCAAATCAGACCATAAATAATCCCAATTTGGTAGTTTCTCCCTCCCATTCATGGAATTTTGGTAGTTTTTATAGCTCTTCGGAAGGTTTATAAGGACTAGGATGACCAAATAATGATCTAGGACTATTAAACCAACTCCTACAAGTCCAAAACCACATTGTGTGAACCTACTCAGATACTGCTGAATTGAGTGATTCTTCTGCATCTTTATACTTCAAAGTTTATCCTTGAGTGCCAGTTTCCTATGGTCACTTCTATTCTAGAACATATCTATCAATGTTTTCCACTTTGCATACAGAGTCTTTTTCCCATGGATATTTGAGACAATATGGTATCATACTCCCTCTAGTATGATTCTCCTCACCTTAGATACACACTTTTTTCCATTCTACTAGACTCTGAGTATCAGCTACTGCTAGTTTCAGGATATTAATATCGATGAATTCCTTCAATGCATTATCTTCCAGTACTGCCCATGTGGTCCTCCCAAGAAACATAATTTGAGCTTCCCTTATGGGAATACTTGATTCTTAGTCAATAGAAATCCATCCATATAGCTCTGAATAATTGATCCTACAAAGATTACTTCGAAATCTCTTCTTTACTGTGAATCCTGCTCTAATACCATGTAGAAATTAATGTGTAGATTCTAAAATGTTCATGAAATTTACTAAATCACAAGACTAGAAGCTACTATACTAATCTGCAGAAACTAATTCATGATCGAGAACACATAGCATTAACATGCAAGGGAGAAGGGGGAGTTGATGATGAAGGAGAGAAGTGGGAAACCGATTAGGGTTTCGAGGAGATGTCATTGATGAAGGTATGTCGATGGAGTATGAATTGTGGAAATAAAAATCCACCTGGATCACATGGGAACCACCTAGCTTCTTTGTACACTGCCTGGGGAGATTTTTTTCATCAGGGTGTGGTCGCCTTGTTCCCACAATAGTTGGAAGACAAACGGGTTTATCACCTTCAAGGTTTAGAGTTTGGGCGATTTATAATTACTGTGGAAGATTTGGTGTTATACTTTCATTATTTATTATTGTTACAGTTACATTATCAGCCTTTGTATAAGCATAATGGTTAAACCAACAAATTTTTTCAACCTAGAGTTGAAGGCAGTGGATATTCTTACAATTTGGGATATGGAACCAACAAAGCACAATCTGGCCAAGGTAAACTTCCATCGAGGTCTACAGATGGCAAGAGAGGAGTCAAAAGTCTCACGAGGATATTGGAGGGCAGTTTAGGGTCTATGGAAGTTGATGATGCTGATGGTTTAAGGTTGGTTATGCGAGGTCATGACACCATTTATCAGGAAATATTAGAGGCAGTGGTTTTTTGGGCGGTTCAAGCGGAAGATGGATATGTGAAAAACTAAGTAAGTTTTGACTTCTCTCTGCAAACTCCTGCAACTAGTTTTTTATAAGATGGTTTGTAGGATATAATCCCGAGCAGTGGTCTAAGAAGGAATTAAGGTTTAAAGGAATTTTTGGCCAGAAATTGATGGTCAAACATGCTGGTTTCAGGGCATCCTTTAAATGGTATAGTTGCAAACCATGGTTTTGAAATACTTCAACAAACCTCAAAAATATTCCTACTGCAGATTTATGTTTTTGAAGCAGAACAATGTAAAGTTGTCTTCCAAGAAAAAAGTATTAAAAAAAAGGGTTCTCTCATATTTTCACCCGGTTCTGAAGCGTGGGTTCATTCGAGTGATCCTTTGACCACTTTCGTATCCTTCAGAAAGGAGGTACATTGTGAGTGTATATCCGAGTAGGTAGGGCCAATACCTCGAGGTTCTGGAAAAGGAGATGAGGAGCACTTCTAGGTACTTGGGGTCTCTATTACCAGGTTGGAACAAGAATAATATTGGATAGGGTCGCTCGAATAGGAGGATTACTTTGTTTGGGACCATAAACCTCTTAGAATATAAAACGTAAATGGTCGAAAGGTGGGCCAGAAGAGGAAAAAAGGGAAGATAATAAAAAATAAATTGAAAAGGATAAATATATTTTTGGCAGTTGATATCCATATTGATAGGGCTATGGATACTTCAGAGAACATTTTGGTGGGTAGAGAGAGAGGGAAATATTTCTCTTCTCAATACATCTCAGAGTGGATCGAAAAATCTTGGGGTGAGGCACCAGAAAAAGACGTGGAGGTTTTTACCCTATCCAAAGGTTAGTTTATGATTTGATTCACTATCGAAGAGACCGTGGAATGGGTTTTAAACCACAATTTATGGTTTAGCATGGTGAAAATACTCTTTAAGTGGTGGTCAACCTTGTTTTATGCCCAAAGATAAAGTGTGGAAGAGATTTTTATTTTGATTCAGTTACCATATTTTCCTCATCTCTGGACAGAGGTAGTCTTCAGAGAAATTGGTAATAGTCTAGGGACTTATCTCAAGGCATATTTTTCATAGCAGGAAACAAAAAGTAGAAATTTGGCATGCATATTGGTGAGGTTGGATCCAAGGGAAGGTTTGGCAAATGAAATTCATCTTCAGAGTGATGTTTTATACTTCTACCAAATCTTAGATTACGAACGTTTACATTTTAGATGCCACAAATGCCATAAGCATGGACATATAGCCCGATATTTCCCCTTGGGCTATAGAAGGAGGTGAAGATAGAGATATGACACGAGGAAGGATATTCAGGCACGATTTGAAGGGGAAGAGAAGGTTCAAATGGAAGGGGTGGAGATCTAGAAAGTCAGGGGACAATCGGCGATGGAGGGGATGGTTGAACAAACTGCACATGAGGAGATTATCCGGGTTCTGGATCAGGAACATATCCAGGTATCCCAAGGCTCAAAATAAATTTTGGTAGTCTCGGCGGGTACTATCCCTCGCTCCCCCTCCTTTATTCATGAGTCGTCAAATTTCTTGTTAAATTATATTCCAAATCTTGGTATCTCCAGTCCCCATAAAAATTATTTAACATGTTTAGAAAATATATCTATTGCTATGGAGAGTATAATAACTTCTATCCATGCCCTCTTGCTTGAAAATTTTCCTTACAACCTTCATTCGAGGGATAAAATAGATTTGTGTGTAGAGCCTATAGGGGGTTTGGGGAGCATTTCCAATCTAGATAGGCCCCAGAAAACCAGGGCAAGGAAAAATGATATGTCTAAGTCACAATTAAAATCTAAGCAAGACATATCTGATGTGAAGAAATTATCTTTAAAAGGGGCGCTTAGAGCAGTGTAAACCCTAGTCACTATTCCAAAATAATCTTGTTGTCCTTCAATTTTCGTGGTTTTTCTAGCAACCGAAAAAGGCTAGCCTTATAAAAAATTTTCCATAAATATAATCCTAATGTAATCATGCTCCAAGAAACCTTGGGCCCTTGTGATACTGTTATGCACTCTCTTAGAAAAATAATGTTAGGTTGGAATTTTTTTAAGGTTGACGCAAAAAGGAATATCGAGAGGCCTAACTTTGAGTCTCAAAGACAATGTTTTAAAAATGAAAAATTCATGGGGCTCAGAGTTGGTTTTTGGGGCAGATATTTAATCTACTAAACTTTGTACTAACTTTACTCTTATTAATATATATGGCCTATGTTAGGAGACAGTCCTCTTCTAGAAATTTTTTTTTACAAAATCATTTATGCATGTCCATAATATGGTGGTGGGAGCAGGTCTCAAATTCTCTTTAGGCTTGTCTGAAACATGGGGTCCTTAGGCACAAGCATACCCCTTAGAATATTACTTCTTGAAAAAATCAGAGACGGTCAGCTCATTGATATTACTCTGATTAAAAATACTCCCACACGGAGGAATAAGAGAGTGAGGTATTCTAGGGTGGCCAAGGGACTCGATCGTTTTCTTATAAATGAGGATTTTTCAAATCTAAAAATTGGCTTTAGGAAGTGGGTGGGTTCTGGAGGGGAATAATATCATTTCCCTATCTTAATGGAGTTGTCTGGATCCAAAAAAAATCCAGGATATCCCTTCAAATTCAACCTAGGGTTGCTTAAATACCCTAGCTTCATCAGATTAGTTAATGATACATGGAGGTCATTTGATAGGTATTGAAATTTATCCCATGCTCAGTCTCACATGGCCAACCTAAAAAGACTAAAATCACAGACTATTACCTAGGAAAAAGAGAAAAAGTTGAGGGAAGAAGTTGTAATTAGAAGTATTGAGGAGGAACTAGAAGAGCTGGAAAGCTTAGAAGAATATGGTTATGAGATATAGGAGAAGAGGGCTAGGATAAAATATCTGGAGACAAGGAGGAGGAAGATCTTAAATGACATTGAAGAATAATGGAGAATAAAAATTCGAGCCATCTGGCTCTTTGCAGGGGATGAAAATACCAAATTATTCCATAATTATGCAAAGGGGAGAAAAAACATAAATACTATATGGGAAATGAGTTGATCGGATGCGGGAATACTTAATCGTTCAATGATCTGGCATCAATGGGAAGATATCATTTCAAAAATGTATTCAAATTGCTAGAGGGATCATCAATAGCTGAGGTAATAAGGGTAGCCAAACGTTTCCCCAGATATGCAAAGGAGGAGGAAAATGATATGCTAATGGCTCCTATAATGAAAATTAAAGTGGAAAGTGTCTTAAAAACTATGAAAAAATATAAGAGTATAGGGTATTATGGCTGGACAATGGATTTATTCCAACATTTCTTTGATCTAATTGGGGAAGAAATGGTTGGGGTGGTGGAAGAATCAAGGTGCAAGGGCTTCATTCATGAACCTTTCAATACAACTTTTCTAGCTCTTATTCCAAAATAAGATTCCCCAGTCTCTTTCGATGAGTTCATATCTATCTCACTATGCAATTTCATATATAAAATCATAGCTAAAATTATTATCATTCAACTAAAAACAATTCTATCATGCGAAATTCAAAAGAACAGGTTGGGTTTTTGAATGGAAGACAAATCCATGAAGCTATTGGGGTGGCTCAAGAAACGATGCACATTATTAAGAAGTTTAAGAAAAAAGGGTTGATTTTTAAAATTGACCTCTCAAAATCATATGACAGGATTGGCTGGATATACCTTCAACTATTGTTGACACATCTGGGATTTAGTATTGGTTTCATTAATTGGATTATGGGATGCATATCAAATGTGTATTTTGTTCTTCTCATAAATGTAGCGACCTCTCCTTTCTTCTGCATCTAGAAAGGGCTTAGAAAAGGTTGCCCCTTATCCCCTCTCGTGTTCTTATTAGCTGCAGAAGGGCTTAGTTAGTTACTTCTTTCAACTAAGAGGAGTGGTGACCTAAAAGGAATAGAATTGGAAATAAATATATTCATCTCCCACCTGCTCTTTATGGATGATATCCTTCTATTCAGTAATGGGTCCCAGGAAGATGTCAACCAGTTGAAATCCTAATTGGACCTATTCCTTAAGGCTACTGGCACAAGTATAAATGATAAAAGATCCTCAACTGTTCATGAAGATATTTCGGGTTCTGATCTTGAGATAATTTTCACTACTCTCCCTTATGAAGTTATTCTCATGGGGGACAACCTAAAATACTTGGGTTTCTACTTAAAAACAGACTCATATAAAAAATAGGATTGGAATTGGCTATTGCCAAAATTATATAAACGTATAAATCTATGAAGCTACAAATGGTTTTCCAAGGCTGGAATATTGGTTCTCATAAAATCAGTTTGTATTGCCATTCCTTTTTATTGGATTGCACTCACTTGGGCACCAAAAGGCATTCTATCCAAAATTAGGAAACTTTTTAGTCATTTAATTTGGGCTGAAAGGAGGAGGTATTTCTCCCCTAGGTAGCATGGGATAGAATCGCTCATCCAAAAGAGTGAGGAGGATGGGGGATAAAGGAGCTCCAATATTTTTCCCCTTTTCTAGCAACAAAATTTGGGTGGTAGATTCTAAAAAGGATAATCTATGAACAACAGTGGTAAAACGAAAATATATTGACCCAGTTCCCTTAGATGAATGGATCCACAGTCCGGGGAATGATTCATCTAATGCATTGGTCATATGGAATGAGACTATATGCTCATTTAAGCTGGTGGAAGAGGTTCTAGCTTGGCAAGTCAGCAATGGGGAAAAGATCAGAATAGGCAGAAATTCATGGGTGGGATGCAATGAGATATTTTCCCTTTCTAGAGGGGTCATCGAGTATCTATATTCAAAATGGATCATATTCATGAACCAGATAACAAAAATTGAGAAAAATTCAATATGGCATCAGGGGTGGAAATTGGCTCAGGATATTCACATGGATGCCCAATGGGGTATGAAGTGGCTTAATTATATACATGAACTCCTTCACAAAAATGTTAGGATTAAGGACTGCTTGAACTCTCTTCATTGGGTTCATGCTTCGATGGGACACTACTCCCCAAAGTTTTTTATGGTTTCCAGATGAGCCGTAGGGCTCGGGGGGAAAGGTCTGGTGGTACAAATCACTGTGGAAATTGAAAATCCATACGAAAGCCAAAATTTTCCTTTTGTGTATACTAAAATACAAAGTACCTACCTAGGAAAATTTACCAGGAACTAAGTAAGGATAGACCTGGCTGGTGTATCTTGTGTAAGGACTCAGAAGATTCTATCAATCACATTTTTCTTAATTTATGTTTCTCCTCCAAATTATGGGAAACTACTTTGTCTCTATTAGGCATCAGAACACTTTGGAATGGAGATACATGTGAGGCAACATGGAAAAATCAGTGGCTAGATACAATAGATGATAATATAAAAAATATTCCCTTAATCACGTCATGGGGGCTTTGGCTAGCTAGAAGAAAATGCATCTTCAAGGACTCTACCTCTTCTCCTTCGTTGATTGTTGTTGATTGTGCTTTGATCTTCTCTGTGTTCCCCTCAAATGATAACCACCGGATAATTAGAAATATCAACACATAACAAATCAATCGTGATATCCCATGGGCTTATTTTGATGGGGCCTCGAACACTCAGAATAGGTATGGTTTTGGGCTGGTGATTCATATAAATGACAATAGAACTTTAAAATCATCTATGGGTATTGTTACAGGAAAAAACTATTTTTTTGAGTTACTTTATTTAAAATTCCTTCTTTGTTGGCTCATAGACTTGGGGATTATCAAGGTTCAAATTTTTGGTGACTCCATGAATGTTATTAACTGGTTCAACAAAACACAGAGATGTCAAAATCATGTTTTGATCCCTATAATTGAATATATTCTCCTTTTAAAGATGTCATTTTAACTTTTTACTATGTGACATATCTACAGGGAACAAAATTCAACAGCGGACCTCCTATCTATGGAGGGCCTTCAACAGGATATGGACATTTGGTGCATAACCGAGACAATTGATGGTATAACCCGTGTGTCGGACAACAAGCCTTACAACGTATAATTCTGCATTGGTATTTTTTCTTGTGGGTAACCCTCGTTTTTCTCTCACCGGGTTTACAGGGTGACTATGGCAAATTTTTGTAGTTGGTATACATGCTTTCACCAGTATTTTCAGGGTGAAAAGGGTATTTATAATTTGTAATGGGTTATTATGCTTCTCTTGAGGCAATTTTATAGAAAAAATTTCTGTGTGAGTCATTTTTTTCTTTATTGGGGAGGCCTGGTTTATGTTCATGCATATTTTTTGGGACTTTGTCTATGGCTCTCTCTAGTACAGGTTGTTTTCTAGACGGTGTGCCCTTCTGGGTGATATCATTATATCTTTTTCAATGCTTAAATGCATGTGCTATGTAGCTTTTCATATTCTTAATAAAAAGTTTGATTTTTCCTCAGGAAAAAATAAATAAATTAATTAACATGCAAGAATAAAAATCACACATGCAAAAATATTTATCTAGGGAAACAAAACTACTCAAAACCCCTTATTATTTGTATTTCATTAATCAAAGAATAGATATGAAATAAAATGCTTGCTCAAGCCTGAGCACAACCTGCAAGTGTATAGTCTATCTCTATGCCTGACTGACTGAACCTGGCCCATAGTTAGCCAATTTTAAAAGCCTCCAGTCTCCTATTTCCTTGCATTGTTCCTTGAGGAATTATCCCCTAATTTTTAGGGAAATTCCTCAATTGGATAGTGAAATTCCTGTAGGACCATTATTTTACTGCATGCACCTCTTGTACACATCATTCTAGTCTACAAATAATAGTACACTCCATGTGAAATATCCATCTCAACTGGGTGACTTGAATTCTTTGCATGAAACAATTATTTTGGGTTGATTGATCAATTAATTAGATGATCACTGAGTGTGATGGAAGTTACACTACACAACTTGACCTTCCACTAGTTTCTCAAATAGTTGGAACTAGTTTAACTGACAATAACTCAAATCATAACTGAAATATATTGCTACAAATTAGAAATCAATCTTAATGTTGCATTGGTAAGTATGTATTAAATCATTATGATGATGAAAATAATCTCATAGAGTATAACATGTGTGTTGATCCATTTTCCTTACAAGCTCCATTTGATTTAATTACAATTGGAATCTCTTCTCCTGAGTCTTTCCATCTTTCCACACATTATCCATTGTACTAAGATATTTTGGATAATCATGTTAGACCAACAAATTTTCTTAATTATTTAGATTCTAAACCGAATGTTCATGATTGAAACCACGTATAGGATGGTGTGTTCCTACAATCAGAGGATGAAAATATCGAATCTAGTATTCATGATCTATTCAATTGTAAATAATTTCATATGTCAAGAGAAAGATGTTAAAATTCTGAGTGATCAAGGGAGTTATATGATTTATTTATATCAATTTTTTGTTCATCAAAAATCTGATATATCTAATATTTTTTCTGATTGAACTGGTGGAATCAATAGTATTTTCATTTATACATATGATGATAGTCTTGCATACCTACATGTTGATTTTTCTTAGCCACAAAAATTCAATGATCCGCCATTATAAAGTTCAGAGACATTTCAGGAAGTCAAGGCACTTCAGTACCTACTTATGGTTATGTTAGGTTATCGCAACCCTGTTGAGATCTCTAAACAAAGTTGGATCCATATTTTCACGCATAATTGTTTCCTTAACTTTCATCCACTCGAACTGAGCTCATTCTTGAAGGACTTTCAACATTTTCAATTCAATTCTATAGACCCTAAAGATAGAGTTTTTTATCAGATAAAAGATTCTTTTTTACTTAATATTTCTTCATCATGTGAATCCCTCGCATCACACTTAGGATTTGGAAACATATATTATATAGATACCCACTTTTTCAAATCCTTCCATCTTGATTATCAATAAGAAGGTCATCTTTGGTAAGGTGATTTCTCCCTATCAAATTCTTTGGATATTGATCTCCTTGTGCATGTCATGAGTTTAATCATATTTTTTGCACAATATATCTTCTTGAGTGATGGTCAATTCTTAAACCATTCCGTCAACCAATACCTTTGTGGTGATATGAATACTTATTGAATTTGACCCTTGCTTCCAACCTTTCGCCAACCTGGTATCCTAATTGGTTTCCTAAATTTATGATGTTAGAGATTGTTTTAAATGCCTTAATATTTCATATTTTGGGAAAAACGTCTAATCAAGTGTAAAGGAAACCAATGTATAATTGAGGATCTCATAGTCACCAATTTGAGCATAATACCTTTTCTAACAACTATCACTCAAGTAATCATTTTCCTATTAGCATACTTCATGATAGTTTTCATACATTGATTGATTTTGTTGAGTCTAATGATCTTCATGGTTCATCATTTGAAAATTCATATGTTTGTTGGATAGTTGATACACTTCAATATGAGTTGAAGGTTATGCAGTTTCTCACCATATTGACAAATTCTATATATGAGATAGGATTGAATTTCCTTCCAAATATTCTCTTTACAATTAGAATGTGTTAACTATAAATTCATGTTTTCATGAGTCTCAGGGTTTTCAAATTGATTATTTTTAATACCAATATATAATTGTCCAATGGTTAGAGCAATCTTACCTAGAAATATCTGTCATGACTAATAAGTTTCAATATTTCTTGACATTTGAAAAAATTGAAAACATGAATGAATGTGCTTCTAAGCAGCCTTAAATTTTTGTATGATTGTCATTTCAAGAAACAAAGTAAAGCTCAAAATTGGTTAAAGCTATTATGGCACAAGATTTCTATTGATAATAAAAACCTTTTATTCATTGTGCAAGTTTTTTAACTTGTAGTCTTTTCTTTTGTACAAGGTTTTATATTGCTTTTAATTGCTTGTATCTTTGTGACTGTAGGCCCAGGAGTGGTCAGGGTGGCTACATTGGAAATTCCATTACACTTATCCCTAACCTTCTATCTCGTTAGGTTAGGAGTAGGTTTATGTGAATTTTAGCTTTCTAGTTGCATTGCGTGATCCTACATTAGTTCTTTCATTTGGTTTGTTTGATTTGTTTGTTTTCCATCCTCCATTTCAATTTAAGGTTTAATTCCGTTCTATTTTTCTTTTATCTTATTGTTATTCCTTCTCTTGTCTTTATTGCTTTTGTTCAATAAGAATCTGCATGAAAATTCCCTCACTTGGCTCAAAAGACAATGTGGAAAAACTCAAAAAGGGAAGTTGCGATGATGAACAATGCTTCGCTTATTTGGTGTCCTCTTCTCTATCTTGGGTTTATATATCTTTATATTTGACGATGTCTGAATGGAAAATAGGATTTGTTCTAGAAAGAATACTTTGGTCGAACTATGAAGCTCGTATCTTTATTAGGACCTTCATTTCTAACTCAACCATGTATTGTATAGTGTTTTTTCATGTCAACCCAACCAAATAGAGAATGGAAGGGAGAAAAAATTTAAACTGGCATATAAATTTGTCTATATTTCAAATCCCTTAAATGAGGAACCAATCTCTTTTACTCTTAATAAGTCGATATTCCTCTTCCACTACCAAAGTAAATAAGTTCCTTTTCACATTCTATTAATAACTAAATAAAATGTGAAGAAGATAAATCCTTCTTGCATAGAGAGGCGAAGAAAGTAACTTTGTCAGGGTATTATTGAGGCTCGCTGGCAGTGAAGTAATGTGTATGGTTCTTTGAGGAGGCTCTACTAGGGTATGTTAGCCATCTATAAATTTTTCATATACTATGATGGCTAAAACAGGTCTATTAGTCTTCAAGAAACAAATTTGGAGCAAATATGTGACTTCCTGAAGCTTTGCTGTGTCCATTTGTCCAAAGGGTCCATCTCACCGATGTCTTCACAAAGCCCTGCTGTTGTCTTGAAGAAAACTGCTTTAAACCCCTCTTCCATTCATATTTTCCTGTTAAAAATCCCTCCACTTCCTTCAAAATTCCCTTTAAAACCATACAAGTCCCCTTTATTTAGTTTTAATCCCTTCTTTATATCTATCGGAACCTTTAAAAAACCTTCAAAAACCCTTGTTCGGCCTTAAAAACCAAATTTTTTCATTGAGTCAGACTTAAGCCCCTACGGGCTTAAGTTCTCAGCCCTTCCTCCGTGTAACCGGGACCCGCAACCGTCGGCTTAGTCCTTCAGCCCCTTTCGTGCTATCGGACATTGCTCTGCCATTTTTCCTTTGTTTCTTTATATTTCCTCCATGCGATGGTCTCCCCCGCCAATGGGATTTGAGCCGTTGATCTCGCAGATCCAACGGTCCTTGCTCCATCGTGCCGCCAGTGTTCCTCCCGATCGACACTTACCAAAGCCTCCCCGCTGATGCATTTTGGATTGTTGATCTAGCTCCCCCATATCCAATGGTCGGCGCTATTTTGTTGTTCCACTGTCCTCTGCCCCAGTCATTCATTTTTGTGAAGTCCTGATTTAATTTGGACCGTCGATCCTCTTGATCGAACGGTCATCGTTTCATTGCCGCATTGTAGTTCACCCCTCCCTACACACCATTCTTGCCCTTGTGCGATTTCGTGATGCATCCTCCACTGTTGTTCATCTTAATCCAACGGCCAGCGCACCTCTGCTTTACCACATGCATTTCGACCCTGCTTTAATCCCCACCGTTGATTTTGCTTCCGATCTGATGGTCCTCGCTTCATCGCAATTTCGCCATCTCCCTGTCCATATGTTTATATTGTGTTTCCCTGCTATCAATATCGATCGTCGATCCTCCTGATCCAACGGTTGGTGCTCAATCGCATTATTACTGACCCCTCATCCACCATATTTAATCTCCGCTTCTCCGAGTTAATCCCCACGATGGATCTCCCAGATCTAATGGTTTGCATTGATCCCCCTTTTTCTTCCACCCTACTAGCCTTATATATCCTCCTGTTTGATCTGATCCATCCATTCTAATCTAGATCCGACGGCCATCGCTCAATATCCTATATCATCCTGCTAGTCCCACCCGACCGCGCAAAGGCTTTTCATCGTGTTTTCTTTCAATCTCTACCGTTGATCCTCACGATCCAATGGCCCGCATTCATTTTTCGCGTTCATTTCACCCCAACCCTCCATCGTACATTTGGAACATGAAATGGGAAGTTTTAGAGGGACACGCGTCGACCTCCGACCGTATCGTGTCCATTTGATATAATACCACTTATCACCTTTACCCCACATGAAAACCACTCGCAGTTTTCTGCAAAACCGCTTATCGCCATTTACGCACCACTATTCAAAATCTCCTAGGTTTCTTCTTGGTTTCAAGAATATAAGCCTTCCTCCACATCACTCCATAACCTCCGCCAAAGCCCTCTTTTCGTAGTTAAACCCAAGAAACGTAGGATTTTATAATTTTATATTGTTTGTTGAAGGTTTCATGGCAGTAATCATAAAATCCGTCTCACAGTCACTAAAGGTGACAAAAGGCCAAGGCTGACAATCCTCTAAGGTTTGATATTACCAAAAAAAGACATAAAGGGTTGAATCCCCACATCTAATCGATGCATCATGAACGTCGGTTACTCTAGCGAAACCCTCCAGCTCAGCCACCTGTAGACAGCAATCAGACAAAGACCAAAGATGATCCAAGAAGGCCTAACGAAGCCTAAAGTAGAAATCAAAGTATAAATCAGAGATTAAAGTGTTTAAGAGAGACAAATCAGCCAAATAAAGCCTCCAAAGGACACATCAGCGAGGCTATTTCCTTCTCAGCAACCCATAAGGACACCTGTAGTCTACTTTACCTTTCAAAGGCACCGTGACAGCCATCCTGATGATAGAACCTCTTTAAAAACTGTCAGAGAAGTTATTGCACAGTCATGGGAGGCCTCAAAACCGAAATGTGACAGTTACTTGTCTCAGAGGTCAAACAAAGTACTTCGGCCACAGTTATCTTCAAAGAACACACTTCAAAGTTATTACCAGCCTACCAGATATGCCTCAAAGACACAAAAAACTACTTAAATGGTACAATCAGTTAATGTAATGGTCACTAAGAAGAATGGGCATTCGAATACCTCTCCCCCTCTGTCTTAACTGATATTTATGATTTTTCCTTCAACACTCTTCCTCTCTCACCTATATGTATTCATAGGAAACTCATTGTAAAGGGTTGGAAAATTGTTAATTGTGGAACTGTTATTGAGTAAGAGTTGCTAAGTAGTTGTAATATAGTAGGCTGGGAAGAGGAGTATTGGACTATAGAAAGCCACTGGACTCGAGTATGTAACTGGTCTTGGACATAAAATAGACAAGAAGATTCACTGGATCCTGATCTAAATCATTAGATGTTATTCTTACTATAATTTTTATTCTCCTTATGTTTCCACTTGTTCATATTCTCTGATAAAGAACAACAAATATAGATTAGAATTTACTTCTAAAAGTACCCTAATTCTGACTAATAAGCTTTATCTTTATATTTTCTTCTAAATGTGTGTTTTAGAATGAATCAATAGAGTATAACTTGTCAAGGAATGTTGGTGAGCCCATATCTTGCTGAGTAGAACTTGAGATGTTTTTCTTGAATGATCTTTTCACTGCATGCTAAGTAGAGCCCTAATCAAGGAAGTTTATGGTTAGCCTTGTCCCTTGTTTAGTCTTAAACAACTGTTTTGAAGATTTCCCTTAATATTATGCCAAAATCAAGATAGGTTAAAAGTCCTTACTTGATCTTAGGCTACTTTTTGTGTTTATCTTAAATGTTTTCTACCCTTGAGAGTATGCCGAAAGCAGGATAGGTTAAAAGTCCTTACCTGATCTTAGACTGCCCTTTGTTTTCTTATATGTTTGCTTATTTCACCACACTTCTTAATGTTCCATACCACAAACTCAACTTAAAATATCTTCTGATATAGATGACTTGCCCTATGAAAACCCTTGAATAGTTGTTGTGCAAGTAAACCCTTTTATGACTCCATAGCCCAATGGATTGACACTTTTTCTTGACCTATCTTCCCATGCTGAAATATCCTTCAATTTATTCCTTCCTTCACACTTCACGTGACCTTCTTAGTTAATGATTCCCAACCAAAAACAAAAAAACAAACCCCTTGTACTTCATAACTAGCCTAATATCATATCATAAGATTTAAAAGCATATCATTCTAAAAACACATATAGAGAGATCCCTCTCTGAATCCAGGAGGGCTAGATCCTAGGATTCCAAAGTGGTTCTGATGTTGCCTTGCCATTTGGTATGCCAATATTCCAAATCACAGGACCCCAATAGGGTACTCTTTAGGCTCATTGGTAGTAGAGAAACACTAGGGATTGTTCTTAAAAATCTCGGTATACTTATTATCCTTCTCCCATATCAAAATAGTTGAGGTATGACTAGTCTTATGTTGATTTATTTGAATATTATCAAGGAATAAAGGAGACCATATCTTTAACTAGGATAAGTGTCAAAGTCATGGAAAATCTTGTTGGAACAGGGTCTCCTAACAAGCTGTGAAACTAGTCCATTTTGGATATTTTTTATTAGATTTAATCTAGCGGAGGGGTTTTGGGGTGGGTCAAAGCCTCGAAAGTGTTGTATTGGGTAAAAGGGCAAACCATGGGTCCGAAAACCATAGTTTGTGAACCATAAGAAATTTTAGGCTAGATTGTTATAAATAGAGGACCATTTTTGTATTGCAAGGTAGGATATGATGAGCTATTGATGCAAATTGTGATTTAAGCTATCTGTTTGGGTTTTGGGGAACGAACTCCTGCTGGATGTGTGCACGGAGATCCAAGTCTAGCTGTGTGCAGACCTTGCTTCTGTGTGTGCGGGTTGGGAAGGGAATTGTAAGAAGAATTAATGAATGAATGAATAAGAAGGATTGATAGAGAACTAAATCTATGAGTAATCTGGTGCGAATTGTTCGAAATTACTGTATTGTGTATTTTCTATCTTTAAGCTGTGAAGATCTGTGTAAGTGTGTTTTTGGATCTAGATCTATTCTGTTCTATTTATATATTGATGTGTTATTTTCATTGTTACACCATTTTTTGGTCATCTAACCTATTATCATTAGATGGACCCAAGTACACCATGTAAGACCAGTTTTACCCTAAGTAAAACTGCTTTCACTATGTTAAAACAGGAAACCCCAAAAGGAAATATTAAACAAACCTATATTTGCTTGATTTTCCTCATGGAATAATTAATTAAACCATAATTTAATTATTATTCCCAGTCATGTTTAACCCAAAATCAAAGAAATTAATTAGATAAACCTTTATTTATCTTATTATTTTCTAGGAATAATTATTTAAACCTTATTTAGATAATATTCCTTGTTAAATATGACCAAATCACCCACAAATAATTAAATAAATCAATATTTATTTAATTATCTTTCAACCACTTCCTTAAATAATTAAATAAATCATTATTTATTTGATTATCTTCTAACCGCTTCCTTAAAAAGATAAATAAACCATTTATTTATTTATTTTTGACTAATCAAGGGATTTGACCTAAGTCAAGTATCTTTTCCCTCCAACAAATATAATAAAATATTCCATAAAAGGTGGATCTAGATTTGGTTAACATTATTTTAATCATGCACCAAGATCTAGAATGACCCAATATTTTGTTATAAATAGGAGGGTTTTTCCCATCATTCTTCACCTTTTGTTGCCTATTAGATCACTCTCGATCTATACACTTTGTCACCATTTTCTGCCATTTGTTGTGTGAGCTCCCTTTGAGTTCCATTCTTTGTGTGGGTTTTCTACACCAACAAGAGAGAGAAATCTTAGATCTGAAGCGCTGAGGACTTCCAAGAACCCATCCCACCGAGGAGAATTGGATACGCCTTCTTGTTTTCCTCCCAGGTGCCCAATTAATATAAAAATTCTTTCAAAAATTTTTCTTGTCTTGTCTATTGGTATATGGAGCAAACCCTTATTTTTTCTGCTTAATGTCTTTCCATACATAGATCTGGTTTTTTCGATAGGATTTGTTCTGATTTGTCGGATCAGACGCCAATGTACTACCTAGGCACACTTGGCAATGTATGGGGGGACCTAAGCTGGAAAGATCCACCATCCAGCTTCGAATGGAAAATAAACAAAAAATCATTCCTCTAGGTAGGCTACCAAAAGTCATGGTTGACATCACAGGGGTAAGGGTCCTGGCTGATTTTGAAGTAATATAAATTGTGGAAGATGTGGATCCCTACCCTGTGCTTCTCGGATTGGACTGGGCTATAGACATGGGGGTCATCAACAATCTCAAAAATCACAGCATGGTATTTGAAAAGGATGGCACACGAGTCGTTGTGCCACTAGACCCTGTAGAAGGAAAATGTTATACGAAACCTATACCCAAGGAGGGAGATGGGGATTATATCTATAAGTTGATAGCGTGAAATAGGGACAACTCAACCCATGATGCAGTCCCATGCTACGAGGGGGATGTTGAGGATCCCAATAAGGAGATAGAAGCTTGGCAGACCTAGCTAGGTGAAGCTTGTATGTTGCGTTGTCTTCGTATCACAAAGGGCTCCCTCTTTATGATCCCCGGGGAAAAGGCTAGAGTAGAGCTAGGCCTGAGCAACTGCAACGAACCCACCCTGGGAGAGGGTCAGGTCGACCCACGAGTGAGCAACAGGTTCCCTATGACACCTGTAAGTTTAGCAGGTGGTGGTCCCATGCATCAAGCCACCCCTACGATGGCGATACAGCTAGGGGTCAGGCAGTTGGCTCTGACAATAACCACCCTTGGGGCCTTAGTAGAACATATGATAAAAATCTCTTGGTCTTGGGCCAAGAGCTACCTAGGAAGTAAGCCTGTGTTGGGGGAAGACAGGTAGCTATCACAACTAGGAAACCTTAGCGTGACAATTACACCAAGATCACTAGGGATGTAACAACTAGCCATTGGAACTATACCCTCTGGTAAAAAGCAGAAGTTACCGTTGAAAGGAGTGACTCCCGAGCCATTAGTAGGTCGAGTTATGGGAAGTTTTTACCGTTCCTTGGGAAACTCGCCCTGAGTAAAATTTCTCTCTCTATCATCCGATGGGAAGTGCTTAAAAGGGGGCAGGATAGTCCTGTTAGCAATATTGTCTCAGTTACACAACTGGCCTACCTTAAGCGTCTTGTGGAAACAATTGAAGAAGGTGCAGCAAAAGAAGGAATTGGTTACTCGGGTAGCGGACTTTACTGTAATCGCTGGTCAGTTATACAAGCTAGGCGTAGATGAAATACTAAGCAGATATGTCATAAAACATGAATGACCTATCGTGTTAGCAGAAGCACACAAAGGTGTCACAAGAGGCCACTGTGCAGGACACACAACGACACAAAAGATTTTGCAGGCTGGGTTATGGTGGCCTACTTTGCATCAAGATGTTTACACCTATTGTAGGTCCTGCGATACCTGCCAGCGCACAGGACGACCTTCACACCGAGATGAGATGCCTTTATAGCCTCAAGTGGCTTTACAGGCTTTTGACAAATGGGCCATTGATTTTATAGAACCCATCAATCCACTAGGAAAGAAAATAGGTGCGCGCTACATTATCACCAACACTGACTACGTCACTTGATGGGTTAAGGCCCAAGCAATGAAGAATTGTACTGTGGATACTGTTGCGCACTTCATCTTTGAATAGATTCTGACCAGGTTTGGCTGCCCAAAGATCCTAATGAGTGACAGAGGTACACACTTTGTCAACCAAATGATTCAAGCCTTGAATGAGGAATTCTGGATCCACCATGCGAAGAGTACACCATACCACCCTCATGAAAACAGGGCGGTTGAAGCTTTTAACAAAATTTTGGAACAAGAATTAACTAAGGTTTACAGTGCCGGTCGTAGTGAATGGGATGTCCGCATTCCCTCTATTCTGTGGGCCTACCGAATGACCTGCAAGAAGCTAACAGGTAAAACCCCCTTCCGGATGGTCTATGGAAAAGAGGCCATTATTCCCATTGAATACGTTGTTCCTAGCCTACGCATCGCAACATTTACCAATATGGTGGACCCCGATATCATAGAGGAGCATCTTGCGCAACTTGTGGCTCTGGAGGAAGATCAATTTATTGCTAATTTTCATCAACATCTTCAGAAGGCTCGTGACAGAGCATGGCATGATCAACATATTCGCCAAAAGACATTCGTCGCAGGTGACCTTGTCCTTTCATACGATAGCCAATTTGCGAAACATCCAGGAAAATTCCGACAGCACTGGCTTGGTCCCTACACAATTAAGGAAATCACGAATGGCGGAGCAGTCCAGCTAGCTACCCTGCGCTAAGACATCGTACCAAGCTTTGTCAATGGTAATCAACTAAATCCTTATCAGGTTCAATGACTATATGGTATCTGCAGTGACTCGGGACAAGTCACAAGATTGTGTTGGGGGACTATTGGAATAGGGTCTCCTAACAAGCTGTGAAACTGGTCCATTTTGGATATTTTTTATTATATTTAATCTAGTGGAGGGGTTTTGGGGTGGGTCAAAGCCCCGAAAGCGTTGTATTGGGTAAAAGGGTAAACCAGGGGTCTAAAAACCACGGTTTGTGGACCATAAGAAATTTTATGCTAGATTGTTATAAATAGAGGACCATTTTTGTATTGTAAGGTAGGATATGATGAGCTATTGATGCGAATTGTGATTTAAGCTATCTGTTTGGGTTTTGGGGAATGGACTCCTGCTAGCTGTGTGAAAACCCTGCTGCTGTGTGCGCAGGTTGGGAAGGGAATTGTAAGGAAGAATTGATGAATGAATGAATAAGAAGGATTGATAGAGAACTGAATCTGTGACTAATCTGGTGCAAATTGTTGGTAATTGTTATATTATGTATTTTCTGTCTTTAAGCTGCAAAGATCTGCGTAAGTGTGTTTCTAGATCTAGATCTATTTTGTTCTGTTTATATATTGTTGTGTTATTGTCATAAAAACATATAACTATAGATCTAGCACACGTGGATGCGAACAAAGACCTAATTAAACCTGAGTAGAACAAGGTAATTGGGGATTATAGGACCTAGCGCAGCTCTGCTTTCTTTACCCATCATTTCTCAAGGTGTGGAAACCTAGTTCCAGCACCCACCCATACTACTTTGGGTGAGACTTTGACCTGCGTAAGCAGGTCACTGCTGAAAGGGCCAGTAGTATAGGGGTTTGTTGGCAAACCTTGCACACCGAACCTAGGTCAGGACCCCTCGAGCCAACAAACCTACATGGAAAATCATTACTTCCTTAAAGATTTATACCTTGCACTTAAGGATAAAACCTAAATAGAGAAGTTGGAGTTCTACCAATGTGTTGCAAAGTGTTGACGTTGTGATCAATACCCCCAAAAATTTATCCTCCACATGAATTTTGGATCCTATTGAGGATATAACGATCTGTCGTTCCATATTCACTTCATGATTGATTAATTTTATGATAAATATTTAATTCTTCTTGTAATTTTCTAAGTGTTAAATTCACTTACTCCCACATGTTCAGTCTATAACAAGTTCATGAGTGCATTATTTTATGCAAGCTTGAAAATTCATAGCATATTCCATCAAGACAGTGTGTGTGTAATTTTCAACCTATGATGATAGTCAGTGTGCACTTTCAATTGGCAGAATCTAACTTTTGGTTGTGATTGTACTTCCATTTCAGTGAGTCTTTCCAACTATCACTTTTGTGCACCTTCTCTTTCGGAACTGTCGCTTTCATGTTCATAATTGTTGATTTTTCTTTATTTCACTGTAATAAGTGTTGTCTTCATGTTATCTTCACTCTAGCATGTGTGAATTTCAATGTCGTTCACATTTTCAAGTGTCATTTGCACTTTTCTCTTACTATGGAAAGTCTTGTCTTTTGGTTCATTTCAAGGGGTAAATTTGGTGCCAATAAGTATTATTTAACATATAGACATGCATTACACTCGTTCCCAAAATTTTATGCATTTTTACCCAAGTGTCAACAGTGTCGTCACAAAGTGTATCTTAAGTGTTATACTTGGAGGAAGTTGTTGTATATCCATCGCATTGAGGGGATTATGTTGTTTTTGTGTTTTGAGTGATCAATGTTGTGTCATCGATTGTTTAGAGTGTGTGATCATGTTAAATTTTTCCCCATGCTCACCTTAACCTCACTAATCCCACACTTAGTCAAATTCTGAAAAGATCTTTCCCGAGCAATAGTCCTTCACTCAGCCTTATGGAACTGTGCACTGTGCAGCCTCAACCCTCAAGCTCAGCCCTTGCCTCTTGGAACTATGGAATGGATGGTTCTTGCCCTCCAGAAATACATACTACGTAGTCTTAGTGCTCAACCCTAGCCTCTTGAGCTCCAAAAATACACAGATTATCCTCCCGTACAACCTTCTTGTATGCACTATGTAGTGTCAAGCCTTAAGATTCCATCCTGCCTCCTTGAGCTGCACAATTGCGCAATCACTAGACCTCTCTCTCTCTCTCTTGTACTATGCATTGGACAACTTCTATGGATCAAGGCTACCTCACTAAGATACTAAGCTTCATATTCATCTTTCCCAGGCATACAGAATTGGGCATTACACCATTTCAAGCTATAAGTTTCCTTCTCACCTTCCTGAGTTGCACAATTGTGCAATCCACTCGCCCTCTCTCCCTCTTGAATTGCACATTGTGAAGTCTCAAAGCTCAAGTCTGCCTCACTCAGATCCCCAACTATGAATTCTTCCTAAATAGGCTTATATAACTGCAGATTACGCAATATCAATCCTCAGTCCATCACCCCTGGCCTCTGGAACTACGCACTACGCAATCCCTGAGTTTTTCTCCCAGTTCTAGGTCAATCAATGGTTTTCATGAATCAAGTTAGACTAGGATAGTTCTAAACTGATGTCATCTTTTCATGAGTGGATTTCACTTGCAGGTATTATATGTTGACCTGAAGAGATGATGTTTGGATAGGAAGAGAAGGATACTATGCTAAAAGACACTTGTGAATCTAGAACCATGAAGAATTCACCGAGTAAGAAGATGAAGATACAAATTCTTCTGATGAAAGATCAAATATCAGGATCGCACGAAGACTCCATATCAACTAGTCCCTTGGAGTGTGATTACAAATCACATGCAAGATACATCACGAATATGTAAATAAAGAAAGAAAAGGAGCATATTGGAAATGCCACATCATCATTAAGTTCCACGTCAACGTTGTCAATAGTCATCTCAAGATTCACATGTGTCAAAGTGTCCCAGCATATCATCTATGGAATATAATTGTGTAATTTCCCAAAATGAGAAAATGTAAAATATGTGGAAGACCAAGGGCCCCACATGGAATATGAAGAGTTATATTTAGTTCTAAAGTAATATAGGAGCTCAAAGGTCATGCAAGAATTTAAAAATTCATTGTAGAAGCTTAAGAGTCATGAGGGAGGTGAAGAGTCACCTCATTTGTTATAAGTACACCCTCATAACTCAAGAAATATGACTTTGGGGACTTGAAAATTCACCTTGTCTTCTATAGCTTGGCATAGGAGAGGAGATAATTATTCGGAGAATCAAGTGGTGACTTAATGTTCCACTATTGGAGCTAGTGTGGAAGCATTGTACTTTTATATCCTTCACTTCCACTTAATATATGAATCTTGATGAGCCAACACATTTTCATGCATGTATCATGAATATCGTAGGACTATTATTTATATGTTTGCAGTATCATGTGTTTCGTTCATATGTATTAAGGAAATTGAACTATTTTGGTGCATTTGGTACTTATCTTGTTGAAGGTGTGTTTTATTTGGTTCTATGGTCATGGTTGTCTTGTGAACTACTTTACAGACTAACTTGCGATCCTCTTATGCTCTTGTGTGTCTCTTTTATAATGGTACTATTACTTTTTTTCTAGAGGCTTACTCTCTCAACCATATATTTTAACTTCAAGGATGAATACAAAATTGCATATAAAAGAGAATATTAACCAAGTAAATTAACAAGCGAAAAATAAGCGGAAATCATAAAGAAACCATGAGATCAAAGGCACACAAACAATTTGATTATGGATTTTACTTGATGAGGGATATGGCTTCAGGCCCTGCTGAAAGTGGGGAGGCCTTATTTCATTAAATGGTAGCAAAGAAATCAATTACAAGAAACTTTACAAAAATGACCCTTATACCTCCAATTCTACTGATGACCTAAAAATGGAGACCTTGGATGGAGAAACAGACTGCATTGTTGGATTCCTGGCACAAAAACGTGAAAAAATTACTATAAAATTGTCAAATTATGTCATTGGTACCTCTGGCCATCTAAAGGAATATTTTTAGCATCTTGCAGATTCCCTCACTCATGGTTCCACTACCTCTGGCCACTCTTGGTTTTGTCGTCCGCCTTCCACTGGTCTAGTCGAATGACTTGAATGAAGGTCTAAATATTTGTGTTTGGGCATACTTTCCAACGTTGGTCGTTGGCTTGTTGGCATCGTTGGAAAATTTCTTGGGGGGGGGGGGTCATGTTCAAAAACCACCCCCTCCAAACTTGGCGTTGGTTCATTTTTGAATATGCCACTTGTGTTTTTTTTTAATACATGGTTAATAAGATAATATGGAAAACGTTTGTTTCAAATGTGATTCGCGTTGTAGGTCACAGTAACTATGGTTCCAACGGGGTCAGGTGGGTCTACTGGGGGTGGCTCACCCACCCTTTATATATATATAATACCTTTGGGTGGGGTGGTAGGGTTGGTGGCCTGCCACCCCAAAATTACTTTTTTTAATTTTTTTTATGAAAAATAGTTCAAATTTTCCTATCATTTTTAAGGGATATTAGAAAAAATAGGTAGGTGAAAAAATCCCCCATTCCGACCACCAGATTCTGGGTGTTGTCCCTTCACCAAATTGTTGCCTCATAAGTGACTACCACTTGGCCAAGTTTGACTATAACTTTGACCATATATAACTTGAGCATACGAACTCATATTTGAATGTCATTCACACCGCTGGAAATGGGGCGACAAACACTACGATCTGGTCTCGGCTTCACTTTCATCTGAGGAATTTTATGTTTTAGCTATTTTCAAGGCCACTTTTATTTATGGATCCTTTTGGATCATTCCTCCACACTGATGAGCTTTTGGACCACTAAAAACTTTATCAATCAATTAGAAGGTGAGGGAATTTCTCCCTCACTTTCTCCTTTTCCATCCAGCAAACCTTACTCAAGGAAAATTTTAGGGGCTCATATTCATATGTGGGCTAATTTTCCATACTTTTTCCAAAAAAATAGATTCGTTAATTTCCATTTTTTTTAGAAAATTTTCACCCAAATTTTATGGTATAAAACTATTTTACCTTAAAAATCACCAAAATTTTATATAAAGACTATATAAAATTATTAGAAATTTGAATATATTTACAGAAGTATCGCCAAACATTTTACATATTTAATATCATGGACTAGTGATATTCGCCAAGGTTTCTAAACTTTAGGATAATTTTCCATCCTTAAAATTTTCCCTGACCTTACTTGGATGAATTCCTTTGAAACCAATACAAAGGTACTCCACGTGTCCCCGTCGTGAAGTCCTGGTATTTCTTTCAAGAATGATATCCTTTAGTAGCTTTTCCAAGTGTTCGGGTGCAAATTTTTCCATTGTAGGAACCTTTCCAACCTCTTCGGTGTCCATGATCAAAGGAGGATCATAAAGTTTCAAGTTTTCAAAGTTCACCACTGATTACATTGACATGTATGCTGGAAAATCAAGATGAAAATAATTATCTCTAATATTCTCTAATATGATGAATAGGAAATATTGGATTAGTCTCAACTTATTTCCTTCCCCTTTCATTCTGTCTTTATTCATGTGGAGCCACACTTTGTACCTAACCTAGAATTGGTGATTGACTCGTTGCTTTTCATGTTGACCTTTGTATCGAACTTGGCTTTTCTCCAACTTCTCCTGCACTACTTGGTGAATCATTTGTATGTTCTGAATGAATCTTTATCCCTATCATCTCACCCATAGGAATCTTCATCTATCCAAAATACCATGTCTAATATATCCTTTATAAATTAGCCAAATCATGTCTCGAACAATGAGCTCTAAGTGGATGAATGCATTGCCCAATTGTATGCATGTTGTACATAAGGAAGCTTCTCATCCCACAAATTGAGATGCTTGCCATAATAGCCTCATAGTAAGTGTATCATTATGCATTTTACAACCTTTGTTTGTATGTCAGCCTGCAGATGAAATGGCATGCTCCTCTTCAACTTGGTGTCCATAGTTCTCCACAAACTCGTCCAAAACTCTCCAAGAAAGTGAGAGTATCGATCAAACACAATGGATGTGGGTAGTCCAAAGTGGACCCGTACAAATTGGAGGAAGATATGAGCAGTCGGCTCTGTAGTGACCTGATTTTTACAAGGCATTAATACACACATTTTGCTAAATAGATCCACAACTACATACAAATAGTCATTACCTCTCCTAGACAAAGGAAAACTACCTAAAAAATCCATTTACACACTTTCCCATGGACAACTCGGAACAGGGAGTGGTTGTGGAGATCCCTAATTTTCTATTAGTAGGCTTGCAAACTAAACACAACACACATCCCTTTACATATCGAGTCACAATATTTTTCATGTGAGGCCAAAATTAAAACCTATGTAAATGACACAAAGTATTTTCTACACCAAAATGACTTGACACAAGAGAGGTATGCACCTCTCTGATTACATGTATCCTTTCATTGGTGGGAATACAAAGTTTTCCAATGCAGTATAAAAATTTTTCCTACAAGTGTTAATTATCTACATGTGATCCATGCATCATTTTTGCATAAATATCCTTAAAATTTTCATTATCAACATATTGTTCAGCATAACTTTCAAAAGGTAAAGAGTCATTTGAAAAAATGTATATGTAGATTAGGAGGGTGGGAAAGCATATATTCTACTTTATTGTTGGTGCCCTTCTTGTATTTTATTACCAAGTGAAACTGCTAGAGGAATCCCATCCATCTAAAATGACGAGCTTGTTGAAGCTTGGTTGCGACTAAAGGTACTGCAAGGGATAGTGATATGTGTGAATAAGGATTTGAAAATGGAATCATCAACCCTTGAAATGTAGAAGGTGCATTGGCAAGGCCAAAAGGTATAACCAAAAATTCATAATGACCCTCATGAGTTTGAAATCTTGTTTTCAGAATATCTTCAGTCTTCATTCTAATTTTATGATATCTTGAACGAAGATCCAACTTGGTAAAATAAATTGCTCCATGTAATTCATCCAAAATTTCATCAATCATAGGAATGGGAAATTTATCTTTAAGAGTGAGCTTATGATATGTAACCAGATCCAAAAATAGAAGAAAGGAGAGATCAACGCCTTAGAAATCAACCACTCCAAGGGGGCAACCTCCAATACATTACATAAATGAACAATTCTTGGATGATAAAAATGACCAAAACCTCCTTCTATATATAGGAGTCCATGGGGTCACAATATAATCTTAGCCGGCCTAACAATAATAATGTAAGGGCACAATAATAAAAATATTGGGGTTACAGGGGTACAACAATAACAATAAGGGGGTTACATTAACAACAATAAGGGACTATACTAGTCATATAGGGACCTAACATGCCCCTCTCCTTCAAAATAGTAACCAGCTCCAAAAAGAGAAGAAAAGAGATATCAACGCCTTAGAAATGAGCCACTTCGAGGGGCCAACGTCCAATACATTACATAAATGAACAATTCTTGGATGATACAATTCACAAAACCTCCTTTCTATATATAGGAGTCCATGGGGCCATAATGTAATCCTAGTGGGCCACAATGTAATCCTAGCCGACCTAACAATAATAATTTAAGGGCACAATAATAACAAAATGGGGGTTACAAGGGTACAATAATAACAATAAGGGTTACACTAACAATAATAAGGGACTATACTAGTGATATAGGGACCTAACATGCCCCTCTCCTTCAAAAAAGTGTTGTCCTCAACGCTTGAGTAGCTCCGGGTGCTTCTGTATAAAATTCTCATCCTCCCATGTAGAATCTTCAGTCGGTAAGTTCTTCCACTTGATGAGATACTCTGAAATTGATCGATTCCGTAGTTGTCGAGTTCTTGTTTCCGTGACCGCTTCAGGTTCCAATATGATTTTTCCTTCCTCATCAAGTTCTGGCAATATTGTTTGAACGGGAAGATTTTCACCTATAACCTTCTTTAAGCATGAAACATGGAAAACTGGATGTACTCGCGAAGAAGCAGGAAGCTCCAATTTGTATGCCATAGTACCAATCTTTTGCAACACCTTGTAAGGACCATAGTACTTTGGTGATAATTTATTATCCTTCTTAGCTTGCTTGAGGAACATTTGTTTGTATGGTTGTAGCCGTAAAAATACCCAATCTCCTACATCAAAACTTCTCTCGCTGCGATGTTGATCTGCCTGTTGTTTCATTCGATTTTGTGCCAAATTCGGGTTATCCTTTAAGAGTTGGAGAACTTCTTGTTGATGCTCGATGTGATCTTCCACTGCTTGAACCTTTGAATTTTCTCTTAAAGATGATGTGATGGATGGTGGATGATATCCATAAAGTGCCATAAATGGGGTCATTTTTGCTGCGGTATGGAAGGAAGTGTTATACCACCATTCAGCGAGAGGTAACCACTTGACCCATTGTGTTTGTTTATCCGATACAAAACAACGAAGATATCCTTCCAAACATTTATTTACTATCTCTGTTTGACCATCAGATTGAGGATGATAAGATGAGCTATGAGCTAATTGAGTACCCAAACAAGAAAATAACTTCGTCCAAAAATTTCCAGTAAAAATGGGATCTCTGTCGCTCACAATAACCCTTGGGCTTCCATGTAGTTTTTGAATTCTATCCATAAATGTAGTAGCAAGTGTACTTGCTTTAAATGGATGAGATAATGCACAAAAGTGTGCATACTTGGTAAGTCTATCAACTACCACCATGATGACACTCTTTCCTTCGGACTTAGGTAAACCTGTGATAAAATCCATTGAAATCTCCTCCCAACGTTGACTTGGAATGGATAAGGTTGTAGAAGTCCTGGGGTCTTAATTGTTTCCACTTTATTTTGCTGGCAAACCAAACATTCCGCCACAAACATTCGAATATCAGATTTAAGGCCATCCCAAAAAAATTCTTTCTTCACCCTGTGGTAAGTTTTTAAAAATCCTGAGTGTCCTCCTAAAGGAGAAGTGTGCAATTCCGGAAGAATCTTTTGTTTTAGTTGGGAATTCTTACAAAGATATAAGCGATCTTTGTACCATAAGGAATCATTTTTCCAACTAAATGTATCAGATGTACTAGGATCTTGCTGCAACTTTTGAATGAGTGTCCATACATGTTTTTCCTTCTTCCATTCATCTCTTGCTTCGGTTATCCAATCTGGTTGGATAATAGAAATGGCACAAAGCAATGCTTCCACCTCTTCATTCTTTCTTGAAAGTGCATCTGCAACAACATTAAGCTTTCCTTTTTTGTAGATTATTTCAAAGTCATAACCCAACATCTTTGTGACCCATTTTTGCTGCTCTTCTGAAGATAGTCTTTGTTCCAAAAGTGTTTAAGACTATCATGATCAGTTTTTACCTTGAAGTGTCTTCCCATTAGGTAAGTTCGCCATTTCTTTAGTGCATGTAGTATTGCTAACAGTTCCTTCTCATAAATAGGTTTCTGTAAATACTTTCCTTTGATTGGACGACTTTCAAAAGCAATGGGTCTTCCTTCCTACATTAAAACTGCACCAATTCCATTTTCTGAGGCATCACATTCCACAATAAAGGTTTTTGTGAAGTCTGGCGTAGCTAAGACCGGTGCTAGGCACATTGCCTCTTTAAGATGTTCAAAGGCCTTAGTTGCTTCAGGAGTCCATGAAAATGCATCTTTCTTCAATAATGTTGTTAGAGGTGCTGCTATTCTCCCATAATTCTTCACAAACTTGCGATAATACCCTGTTAACCCGAGAAATCCTCGCAACTGCTTTATGGTTGTGGGAACTTTCCATTCCTTAATGGCTTTAATTTTGTTAGGGTCCACTTTAACACCCTCGTGAAATACAATATGACCCAGATATTCCACCTCTTGTACTCCAAAGAAACATTTGGATGTTTTTGCATATAATTGTTTCTCCTGCAATAGTTTGAGCACCCTGTCAACATGTTCAACATGATCCTTCCAAGATCTGCTATAGATTAGTATATCATCAAAAAATACGAGCACAAATTTTCTAAGGAAGGGTTTGAAATGGAATTCATCAACCCTTGAAATGTAGAAGGTGCATTGGTAAGGCCAAAAGGCATGACCAAAAATTCATAATGACCCTCATGAGTTCGAAATGCTGTTTTTGGAATATCTTCGGTCTTCATTCTAATTTGATGATATCCTGAACGAAGATCCAACTTGGTAAAATAAATTGCTCCATGTAATTCATCCAATAATTCATCAATCACAGGAATAGGAAATTTGTCTTTAATGGTGAGCTTATTGAGCTCCCTATAATCCGGACACATTCGCCATGATCCATCCTTCTTGTGTACCAAAACTATAGGAGCAGAGAAAGAACTTTGACTAAGTTGAATTATACCCGCCTCTAACATTTCTGCAATCATACGTTCAATTTCGCTCTTTTGGAAGTAAGGATATCTATAAGGCCTGATGTTTGGAGGAACACTTCTTGGAATCAAATGAATAACATGATCATGATCACAAATAGGTGGGAGTCCTTTGGGAGTTTCAAACACCTTGGAATGATTTTCCAAGACTTGTTGGAGATCTGCAGAAATAGATGATTTTGATGTTGGAACTTCTAGTGAGCATAATTGTGCAATTACGCCTCGTTGTTCTTTCTTTAGAAGCTTTGTCATGCCATTAGAGCTTATTATCCTTCCTGGCTTCCCTTCAATACCCAGTAGTTCGACTTCCTTTCCTTCTGAAAAGAATTTCAAGAAAAGTTCTTGAAAATTAAAAGCTACCGTCCCCAAAGATTGTAACCATTGTACTCCTAGTACAACATCAGCACCTCCCATAGGAATGGCAAGCATTGGACTAGTCAATACATATTCCCCCATGGTTAGCTTGATATTATGGCATTTTCCGGAGCAATTTATAGTTCCTCCATTTGCAACCATCACTTGACATTCTGGTGCTGGGTATAGGAAACAATTTAATTCCTTGGCTACCTTACAATGAATAAAATTGTGGGTGCTACCTGAATCAATCAACACTATTACCTTTTTCTTCTTGATATGTCCTTCTATCTTGAGAGTTTGAGGAGTGGTAATTTCGGCCAGTGCATTACACGATATGGTCGGATTCATTTCTTCCTCTTCTAGGGTTGGTTCCTGGTGTATATCCTCTTCTTGTTCATTTTCTTCTTCCTCTTCACAATCTATGTAAATAATTTCTTCTCAGCACACTTATGACCTTTAGTGTATTTGCTATCACAACTGTAGCAAAGCCCTTTTGCTCTTTTTTCTTCCAATTGTTGTGGTGTCAACCTTGTAGATTGTGGAAATCTAGACGTAGCAACACTTCCTTCTTTATAGAATTGAGTGGTAGGCTTCCTTGTCGCCATAATTTTACATTCAAATTTTCTTGCCAACCTGAATGCCTTCTCCAATGAATCAGGTTCCAAAACGCGAACTTCATGTTGGATGTTATCCTTTAAAGTGCATATGAAGAGATCAATCCTGTGTTCCTCTGGAATATCAGTTACCCTTATATTCAATTTTTGGAAGTCCTCAATGTGCTCCCCCACTAAGCCCTTTTGTTTGAGATTTATCAATTGGCTAAAGAAGGTGTTGCTCTTTGTATCCTCGTAATGTGTTATCATTTCCTCTGTAAAAATTTACCAAGTGAAAATTTTCTTACGGGAGCAAAGCCATTGATACCATACAAATGTATTTTGTTTTAAATGTAAAGTTGCAATGCGTACCTTTTGTGTGTTTTGCACGTTATGGAGATCAAAATATTGCTCCATCTGTAGTATCCATGTTACAGGATCCTTTCCATCAAACTTCCTCATATCCATTTTTGGAATATGGTGGTTCTTCCCGCCAACATTAGAGGTTATGAAATCATGATTAACATTTATTTTGTTCTCATCATTAGTTTCCTCTACTATCTTTTCACCATTAGGAAACATTTCTTGTATCAACTTTCCCAAAATTTCGATGTCTACTTTTAGATCTTTCTTCATGTTTTCCATGTTGTCTTTCATTTTTTCATCAATCTTAGCTTCCATATCATCCATCTTAGCTTCCATGCCCACTTCCATGCCATCCATCTTAGCTTCCAAACCATTAATCTTAGCTTCCACGCCTTTCTTCAAACCATCCATCTTAGTTTCCATGCCCTTCTTCAAAACTTCCATTCCATTTTTTGTTGTTCTTTGCGAGAGCGAAATTTGTTGCACTTGCTCTTGTAATTTTGATATGTCATGTTGCCATTCTTCGTCTTCATGAGTCATAGTAGAGCCTTATAAAGGCTTAATGGGTGTTAAATTCTTTTTAGGGGACATTTTAGACTCCAATATTGATATCTATTCTACAATAGGCCCTTGCAATCAATTCAACTTGATTCTTCAAACAAGACTTATGCAATTTGGAAAAAAAATACACACCTTTTACTTGCTTTGAGGAGCTCGATATTGAAATTGTATTATCTCTATTATTGCAGCTCTTCAATATCTGAAATTTAGGATTGAAGTAGCCCTCTGAATTCTCTTTTGAATGCCACAGGTCTGACCTGATTTGGATTCTCCAAGACAAAGTTGTGTCCAATCTCCCACAATGACCTAATTATGGACTGGTTCAGTAGAGCGAACTTGTACGACTAGCCACGTGTCATTGTTTCGTCCTTTGTCTCTGAAATTGATATCCAAGAAACTAAAGTCTGTCTACTTGCAAAAAAAAATTACGGCAATCCAATCCGATGCCCAGAGAGAGAGTTATTGAACTTTTCCCACGATCACCTCTTTGAGATGAAATTCAGGAGCCTGAAAAAGCACTACCTTCCACAGATCATATCTCCAAAAATATTGCGAACCAAGCTCTGAAATGTTTTGAAACATTTCCTCAGGATTTCAGCTTCGCACCATATGAATTTCAGATTCTGAACCTTCGTAAAAAAAAAATTATAGCGAAAATTCCGTGATGACCTGTTTAGGAGCCTGAAAACAAACCTAACTTCCACAGATCATATCTCCGAAAATATTGCGAACCAAGCTCTGAAATTTTTAGACAAAGTTCCTCAAGATTTCAGCTTCGCACAATAAAAATTTTAGCTTCTGAAGCTTCGTAGAAAAAAAATGATAGCGCAAATGCCACGATGACCTGTTTGGAGCAGCGAGACCCTAGAATCCAAACCTCTGATACCAAATGTTGAGTAACCAGCTCCAAAAAGAGAGGAAAAGAGATATCAACGCCTTAGAAATGAGCCACTTCAAGGGGGAAACCTCCAATACATTACATAAATGAACAATTCTTGGATGATACAAATGAACAAAACCTCCTTTCTATATATAGGAGTCCATGGGGCCATAATGTAATCCTAGTGGGCCACAATGTAATCCTACCCGACCTAACAATACTAATTTAAGGGCACAATAATAACAAAATGGGGGTTACAATGGTTCAATAATAACAATAAGGGGGTTACACTAACAATAATAAGGGACTATACTAGTGATATAGGGACCTAACATAAATGAACAATTCTTGGATGATAAAAATGACCAAAACCTCCTTCTATATATAGGAGTCCATGGGGTCACAATATAATCTTAGCCGGCCTAACAATAATAATGTAAGGGCATAATAATAACAATATTGGGGTTACAGGGGTACAACAATAACAATAAGGGGGTTACATTAACAACAATAAGGGACTATACTAGTCATATAGGGACCTAACATGCCCCTCTCCTTCAAAACAGTGTTGTCCTCAACGCTTGAGTAGCTTCGGATGCTTCTATATAAAATTCTCATCCTCCCATGTAGAACCTTCAGTGGGTAAGTTCTTCCATTTGATGAGATGCTCTAAAATTGATCGATTTCATAGCTATCCAATATGATTTTTCCTTCCTCATCAAGTTCTGGAAATATTGTTTCAACTGGAAGTTTTTCCCCTGTAACCTTCTTTAAGCATGAAACATGGAAAACTGGATGCACTAGCGAAGAAGTAGGAAGCTCCAATTTGTATGCCATAGTACCAATATTTTGCAACACCTTGTAAGGACCATAGTACTTTGGCGATAATTTATTATCCTTCTTATCTTGCTTGAGGGACATTTGTTTGTATGGTTGTAGCCGTAAAAATACCCAGTCTCCTACTTCAAAAATTCTCTCGCTGCAATGTTGATTTGCATGTTGTTTCCTTCGATTTTGTGCCAAATTTAGGTTATCCTTTAAGAGTTGGATAACTTCTTTTTGATGCTTGATGTGATCTTCCACTGCTTGAACCTTAGAATTTTCCCTTAAAGAATATGTGATGGATAGTGGATGATATCCATAAAGTTCCATAAATGGGGTAATTTTTGCTGCAGTATGGAAGGAAGTGTTATACCACCATTCAACGAGAGGTAACCACTAGACCCATTGTGTTTTATTATCAGATACAAAACAATGAAGATATTATTCCAAACATTTATTCACTATCTCTATTTGACCATCATATTGAGGATGATAATATGAGCTATGAGCTGGTTGAGTACCCAAACAAGAAAGTAATTCCGTCCAAAAATTTCCAGTAAAAATGGGATCTTTTTCACTTACAATAATCTTTGGGTTTCCATGTAGCTTTTGAATTGTTTCCATAAATGCAGTAGCAACTGTACTTTATTTAAATGGATGAGATAATGCACAAAAGTGTGTATACTTGGTAATTCTATCAACTACCACCATGATTACACTCTTTCATTCGGACTTAGGTAAACGTGTGATAAAATCCATTGAAATCTCCTCCCAATGTTGAATTGGAATGGATAAAGGTTGTAGAAGACTCGGGGTCTTAATTTTCTCAAATTTATTTTGCTAGCAAACCAAACATTCCACCACAAACTTTTGAATATCAAATTTAAGGCCATCCCAAAAAATTCTTTCTTCACCCTGTGGTAAGTTTTTAAAAATTGTGAGTGTCCTCCTAAAGGAGAAGTGTGAAATTCCAAAAGAATCTTTTGTTTTAGTTGGGAATTATTGCAAATATATAAGTGAAATTTGTACCATAAGGACTCAGTTTTCCATCTAAATGTATCAGATATACTAGGATATTGCTGCAAATTTTGAATGAGTGTCCACACTTCTTCGTCCTTCTTCCATTCATCCCTTGCCTCGGTTATCCAATCTAGTTGGATAATAGAAATGGCACGAAGCAATGCTTCAACCTCTTCCTCCTTTCCCGAGAGTGCATCTGCAACAACATTTAGCTTCCCTTTTTTGTAGATGATTTCAAAGTCATAACCCAACATCTTTGTGACCCATTTTTGCTGCTCTTCTAAAGATAGTATTTTTTCCAAAAGGTGTTTAAGACTATCATGATCATTTTTTACCGTGAAGTGTCTTCCCATTATGTAAGGTCGCCATTTCTTTAGTGCATGTAGTATTGCCAACATTTCCTTCTCATAAATATCTTTTTGTAAATACTTTCATTTGATTGGACGACTTTCAAAAACAATGATTCTTCCTTCTTGCATTAAAACAACACCATTTCCCTTCCCCGAGGCATCACATTCCACAATAATAGTTTTTGTGAATTCTGGTGTAGCTAAGACTGGTGCTAGGCACATTTCCTCTTTAAGATGTTCAAAGGCCTTAGTTTCCTTAGTAGTCCATGAAAATTCATCTTTCTTCAATAATTTTGTTAGAGGTGCTGCTATTCTCCCATAATTCTTAACAAACTTGCGATAATACTTTGTTAACCCGAGAAATACTCGCAACTGCTTTATGTTTATTGGGACTTTCCATTCCTTAATGGCTTTAATTTTGTTAGGGTCTACCTTAACACCCTCATGAGATACAATATGATCCAGATATTCCACGTCTTGTACTCCAAAGAAACATTTGGATGTTTTTTCATATAATTGTTTCTCCTCCAATAGTTTGAGCACCCTATCAACATATTGAACATGATCCTTCCAAGACCTGTTGTAGATTAGTATGTCATCAAAAAATACTAGAAAAAATTTTCTAAGGAAGGGTTTGAAAATGGAATTCATCAACCCTTGAAATGTAGAAGGTGCATTGGTAAGGCCAAAAGGCATGACTTAAAATTCATAATGACCCTCATGAGTTTGAAATGTTGTTTTTGGAATATCTTCAGTCTTCATTCTAATTTGATGATATCCTAAACGAAGATCCAACTTGGTAAAATAAATTTCTCCATGTAATTCATCCAATAATTCATCAATCACAGGAATGGGAAATTTATCTTTAATAGTGAGTTTATTGAGCTTCCTATAATCCAAACACATGCACCATGATCCATCCTTCTTATGCACCAATACTACTGGAGCAAAGAAAGAACTTTGAGTAGGTTGAATTATACCTGCCTCTAACATTTTTGCAATCATACGTCCAATTTCGCTCTTTTGGACATAAGGATATCTGTAAGGCCTGATGTTTGGAGGAACACTTCCTGGAATCAAATGAATAGAATGATCATGATCATGAATAGGTGGGAGTCCTTTGGGAGTTTCAAACACCTTGGAATGATTGTCCAAGACTTTTTGGAGATCTGGAGAAATAGATGATTTTGATGTTGGAACTTCTAGTGAGCATAATTGTACAATTACCCCTCGTTTTTATTTCTTCAGAAGCTTTGTCATGAAATTAGAGCCTATTATATTTCCTAGCTTCCCTACAATAACCTGTAATTCGATTTCCTTTCCTTCCGAAAAAAATTTCAAGAAAAGCCCTTGAAAATTAAAAGCTACTGTCCCGAAAGATTGTAACCATTGTACTCCTAGGACAACATCAACACCTCCCATTGGAATGGAAAGCATTGGACTATTCAATACATATTCCCCCATGGTTAGCTTGATATTATGGCATTTTCTAGAGCAATTTATAGTTCCTCCATTTGCAACCATCACTTGACATTTTGGTGCTGGGTATATGAAAAAGTTCAATTCCTTGGCTACCATACAATGAATAAAATTATGGGTACTACCGGAATCAATCAACACTATTACCTTTTTCTTCTTGATATGTCCTTCTATCTTGAGAGTTTGAGGAGTGGTAATTCCTGCCAATGCATTACACGATATGGTCAGACTCATTTCTTCTTCTTCTAGGGTTGGTTCCTGGTGTATATCCTCTTCTTTTGAAGTTTCTTGTTCATTTTATTCCTCCTCTTCACAAAATATGTAAAATAATATCTTCTCATCACACTTATGACATTTAGTGTATTTACTATCACAACTGTAGAAAATCCCCTTTTCTATTTTTTCTTCCAATTGTTGTGGTGTCAACCTTGTAGGTTGTGGAAGTCTAGGAGTAGCAACACTTCCATATTTATATATGTTGCCATAATTTTACATTCAATTTTTCTTGTCAATCTGAATTCCTTCTCCAATGAATCAGTTTCCCAAATGCAAACTTCATGTTGGATGTTATCCTTTAAATTCCCTATGAAGACATCAATCCTATGCTCCTCTGGAATATCAGTTACCCTTATATTCAATTTTTTGGAAGCCCTCAATGTGCTCCACCACTGAACCCTTTTGTTTGAGATTTATCAATTGGCTAAAGAAGGTGTTTCTCTTTGTATCCTCATAATGTGTTATCGTTTCTGCCGTAAAAATTGACCAAGTGACAATTTTTTTACGGGAGCAAAGCCATCGATACCATACAAATGTATTTTGTTCTAAAGTTAAAGTTGCAATGCGTACCTTTTGTGTGTTTTGCACATTATTGAGATCAAAATATTGCTCCATCTGTAGTATCCATGTTACGGGATCCTTGCCATCAAAATTCCTCATATCCATCTTTGGAATATGGTGGTTCTTCAATCCAACATTAGAGTTTATGAAATCACTGTTAACATTTATTTTTTTCTCATCATGAGTTTCCTCTACTATCTTTTCACCATTAGGAATCATTTCTTGTATCAACTTTGACAAACCTTCCTTCAAACCTTCCATGTCTTCCTTCAAGCCTTCCATTTTTTCTTCCATACCAATATTCAAACCATCCATCATAGCTTCCATGCCTTTCTTCAAACCATCCATCTTAGCTTCCATGCTTTTCCTCAAAACATCCATTTCATCTTTAGTTGCTCTTTGCGAGAGCGAAATTTGGTGTGCTTGATCTTGTAATTTTGATATGGCATGTTGCATTTCTTCATCTTCATGAGCCATAGTAGATCCTTCTAAAGTCTTAATGGGTGTTGAATTCTTTTTAGGGGGAATTTTAGAACCCAATACTGATATCTACTCTAGACATGCCCTTGGAATCAATTAAAATTGATTCTTCAAACAAGACTTATGCAATTCGGAAAACAATACACACATTTTTCTTGCTTTTGTGGAGCTCGATATTGAAATTTAATTACCTCTGTGATTTTAGATCTTCAATATCTAAAGTTCGGCCCTGTAGTAGCACTCTGAATCTTCTTTCGAATGCCATAGGTCTAACCTGATTTGAATTCTTCAAGGAAAATTTATGTCCAATCTCCCACAATGACCTAATTATGGACTAGCTCAGTAGAGAAAACTTGTACAACGTGCCACATGTCACTGTTTCTTCCTCCGGCTCTTAAATTGACACACAAGAAACTACAATCCATCTACTTGTGGCCAAATTTTACATAATTCCAATCTAACACTCATAGAGAGAGTTATGACGATTTTCCCATGGTCACCTATTTGAGATGAAATTCGGGATCCTGAAATAAAAACTAAATTCCATAGATCATATCTCCAAAAATATTGTGAACCAAGATCTGAAATTTGTATAGGAAGTTCCTCAGGCTTTCGGCTTTTCTCTATAAAAATTTCCGCTTCTGAACCTTTGTAGAAATTTTTTTATAGCGAAACTTCCACGATGACCTGTTTAGGTGAAATTCAGGAGCTTGAAAAAAGCCTAACTTCAACAGATCATATCTCCAAAACTATTGTGAACCAATATATGAAATTTGTACAGGAAGTTCCTCGAGATTTTGGCTTCGCTCTGTAAAAATTCAAACTTTTGAAACTTTGTAGAAAAATTATATTGAAAATTCCACAATGACCTCTTTTAGGTGAAATTTGGGAGCATAAAACAAAAACCTAACTTCCACAGATCATATCTCCGAAAATATTGTGAACCAGGATCTGAAATTTTTACACGATGTTCCTAAGGAATTCAGCTTCGCTCTATAAAAATTTCAGCTTTTGAACCTTCGTAGAAAAAATTTATAGTGAAAATTCCAAGATGACCTATTTGGAGTAGAGAAACCCTAGAATTCAAAGCTCTAATACCAATTATTATGAAACCAGCTCCAAAAATACAAGAAAAGAGAGATCAACGCCTTAGAAATCAGCCACTTCGAGGGGGAAACCTCCAATACATTACATAAATGAAAAATTCTTGGATGATACAAATGACCAAAACCTCCTTCTATATATAGGAGTCCATGGGGTCACAATATAATCTTAGTCGACCTAACAATAATAATGTAAGGGCACAATAATAACAATATTGGGGTTACAGGGGTACAACAATAACAATAAGGGGATTAAACTAACAAAAATAAGGGACTATACTAGTAATATAGGGAGCTAACAGCTTATTGAGCTCCTTATAATCTGGACACATGTGCCATGATCCATCCTTCTTATGCACCATTACTACTGGAGTAGAGAGACTAGGTTGAATTATACCAGCCTTTAACATTTCTGCAATCATACGTTCAATTTTTCTCTTTTGGACATAAGGATATATGTATGGCCTAATGTTTGGAGGAACACTTCCTGGAATCAAATGAATAACATGATCATGATCACGAATAGGTGGGAGTCCTTTTGGAGTTTCAAACACCTTGGAATGATTGTCCAATAATTTTTGGAGATATGGAGAAATAGATGATTTTGATGTTGGAACTTCTAGTAAGCATAATTATGCAATTACGCCTCGTTGTTATTTCTTCAGAATATTTGTCATGAAATTAGAGCTTATTATCTCTCTCAGCTTCCTTGTGATACCCCGTAATTCAAATCCCTTTCCTTTCAAAAATAAATTCAAGAAAAGTTGCTGAAAATTAAAAGTTATCATCTCCAAAGATTGTAACCATTGTACTCCTAGTACAACATCAGCACCTCCCATTGGAATGGAAAGAATTGGACTATTGAATAAAAGTTCCCCCATGGTTAGCTTGATATTATGTCATTTTCTAGAGAAATTTATAGTTCCTCCATTTGCAACCATCACTTTACACTCTAGTGCTGGGTATAGGAAGAAATTCAATTCCTTGGCTACCTTACAATGAACAAAATTATGAGTACTACCCAAATCAATCAACACTATTATATTTTTCTTCTTGATATGTCCTTCTATCTTGAGAGTTTGAGGAGTGGTAATTCCTGCCAATGCATTACAAGATATGGTCGGACTCATTTCTTCTTTCTCTAGGGTTTGTTCTTAGTGTATATCCTCTTCTTTTGAAGTTTCTTGTTTATTTTTTGCTCCTCTTCACAATCTATGTAACATAATTTCTTCTCGTCACACTTATGACCTTTAGTGTATTTTATATCACAACTGTAGTAAAGCCCTTTTTCTCTTTTTCCTTCCAATTATTGTGGTGTCAACCTTGTAGGTTGTGGAATTCTAGGAGTAGCAACACTTCAATCTTTATAGATGTGAGTGGTACGCTAACTTGTCGCCATAATTTTACATTCAATTTTTCTTGCCAACCCAATACCTTCTCCAATGAATAAGGTTCCCAAAGGAAAACCTAATGATGTTGGATGTTATCCTTTAAATTCCCTATGAAGACATCAATCATGTGTTTCTCTGGAATATCAACTACCCTTATATTCAATTTTTGGAAGTCTTCAATGTGCTCCACCACTAGACACTTTTTTTTTAGATTTATCAATTGGCTAAAGAAGGTGTTGATATTTGTATCCTCATAATGTGCTATCATTTCCTCCATAAAAATTGACCAAGTGACAATTTTTTTACGGGAGAAAAGCCATCGATACCATACAAATGTATTTTTTTCTAAATATAAATTTGCAAGGCGTACCTTTTGTGTGTTTTTCACATTATTGAGATCAAAATATTTCTCCATATTTAGTATCCATGTTATGGGATCCTTGCCATCAAACTTCTTCATATTGACCTTTGGAATATGGTGGGTATTTGATCCAACATTAGAGTTCATGAAAGCAAGATTAAAATTTGTTTTGTTCTCATCATGAGTTTCCTCTACTATCTTTTCGCCATTAGGAATCATTTCTAGTATCAACTTTTTCAAACCTTCCATGTCTTCTTTAGATCATTATTCATGTCTTCCATGTTGTCTTTCATTTTTTCTTCCATGTCCTCCATGCCATTATTCAAACCATCCATCTTAGCTTCCACACCTTTCTTCAAACCCTCCATATTAACTTCCATGGCTTTCTTCAAGCCATCCATATTCTCTTCCATGTTTTTCTTCAAAACTTCCATTTCATTTTTTTTTCTCTTTGTGAGAGAAAAATTTGGCGCACTTGCTTTTGTAATTTTGATATATCATGTTGCACTTCTTCATATTCATGAGACATAGTAGAGTATGGCTTAATGGGTGTTAAATTATTTTTAGGGGGCATTTAGAACCCAATACTGATATCTATGCTTTAATATACCCTTTCAATCACTTCAAACTTATTTTTCAAACAATACTTATGCAATTTGAAAAAAAATACACACCTTTTTCTTGCTTTTGAGGAGCTCGATATTGAAACTAAATTATCTCTGTTATTTCGGATCTTCAATATCTTCAATTCTGTCTTGTAGTAGCCCTCTGAATCTTCTTTCGAATGCCACCGTTCTGACCTGATTTGGATTCTTCAAGTCAAATTTATGCCCAATCTCCCACAATGACCTAATTATGGACTAGTTCAGTAGAGCTAACTTGTATGGTGTGCCACGTGTCCCTCTTTCCTCCTTCAACTATGACATTGAGACATAGATAACCAAATTCCGTGTAATTTTGGCCACCTTTTATTGAAATCCAATTTGATGCTCAGAGAGATAGTTATGATGATTTTTCCTAGGTCACCTCTTTTAGATGAAATTTGAGAGTCTGCAAAAAAACCTAAATTCCACAGATCATATCTTTGAAAATATTGCGAAGCAAGATCTAAAATTTTCACACGAAGTTCCTCAGGATTTCTAATTCTCGTGGTAAAAATTTCCGCTTCTTAACCTTCGTAGAAAAAAATTTATACAGAAAATTCCACGATGCCCTATTTGGAGCAGCGAAACCCTAGAATCCAAAGCTTTGATACCAAATGTTATGAAACCAGCTCCAAAAATAGAAGAAAATAGAGATCAATGCCTTATAAATAAGCCACTTCAAGGGGGAAACCTCTTTTACATTACATAAATGAACAATTCTTGGATGATATAAATGATAAAAATTCCTTTCTATATATAGGAGTCCATGGGGTCACAATATAATCCTATTCAACCTAACAATAATAATGTAAGTGCACAATAATAACAATATGGGGGTTACAGGGGTACAACAATAACCATAAGGGGGCTACAATAACAACAATAAGGGACTACACTAGTAATATAGTGACCTAACAGACTTTAATGAAGGTTTAAATATTTTTGTTTTGGCGAACTTTCAAACATGGGTCATTGGCCCGTTGGCATCGCTGGAAAATGTCATGGGGGTGGGCCAGGTTCAAAACCCACTCACTCTAAACTTGGTGTGGGTTCATTTTTTAATACGTGGCTTGTGTATTTTTTAATAACAGATAATTAATAATATAATATGGCAAATTTTTGTTTCAAATGTGATTCGCAGTGGGGGTCTCGGTAACCCTGGTTCCAATGGGGTCAGGTGGGTCTGTCCGGGGTGGCTCGACCACCCTTTTTAAATATTCGATATATAAATATATATATAAATATATATATATATATATATATATATATATATATATATATATATATGTATATATATATATATATATATATATGTATATATATATATATATATATATATATATATATATATATATATATATATATATATATATATATATATATATATATATATATATATATATATATATATATATATAATACCGTTGAGTGGGGTGGCGGGATTGGTGGCTCACCACCCTAAAATTAATTTTTAAATTTTTTTATACTTAATAGTTCAAATTTTCCTGTCGATTTTAAGGGATAGTAAACAAAAAAAGTAGGAAATTAATTCGTGTGTTCTGACCACTGGATTCTGTGCATCATCCCTTCACCAAATTGTTGCTCCGTTAGTGACTACCACTTGGCCAAGTTTGACTAGAAATTTTACCAGCTATAAATTGAGCATACAAACTCATATTTGAGTGATGTTCACACCGTTGGAATCAAGGTGACGGTCACTACGATCTGGTCTTAGTTTCACTTCCAATTGAATATTTTATTTTTGAGCTATTTTAAAGGCCACTTCTATTTTTGGATCCTCCTGGATCACTCTCTTTCTCCCTCCCATGAAAGTACCTTATATACATCTCAATTGTATGCCTCATAGTTTCAACTTGCTTGTTTCAAATAATTGTGTATAACATCTTATGTTAATAATTTCAGCCAAGGAAAATCCCTAGGGAAAATGGCAACTAGCCATATTTCTTGTTCGGGCTCCTACTCCAAACCATGTGAAGTCTAATTGGGACTTTACATCAGGTATACCCCCTTGGTTAACGGATTTCCAGCACCATCAACACTAAGCTTATAGAGGCTTCGGACCAACTGGTACATTCATAGACATATGTTAGTGTAACATATATGATATATGTTCAACTATCTCTCTTGAGCTTATAAAGGCTTCATCTTTGCCTACAAATATATAGATATATGGACATGCATGTATATAAATTTTCATACATACAAACGTATCCTTCTTGAGCTTACAAATGCCCTAATTTTTATCATAGTTAATAACTTAAATAAAGAGACAAGAGATATCTCCATTCCATCCCTTCTGACAGATAAGAAGGAAAATGAATCTTACAAATAAAATTGACACACATGTATGCGATCTTTTTAAACTGGTAAATGGTTATTAGTATTGATATACTTCATGATCAAGCTTGAGATTTCAATAAACTATAGCATCATTTTACCCCATGCATTTAATATTATATAAACCAAAAGTCTTGAACTTAACATACAAACCAAGAATGAAAGAAATGGAAATTTCAAAGCCTCGTATGACCACTTATAAAATATTAATTTATATATGCATTCTAACTTGCAACTCTTTGGAAGAGATTGTTATGAAACCAGCTCCAAAAATAGAAGAAAAGAGAGATCAACGCCTTAGAAATAAGCCACTTTGAGGGGGAAACCTCCTATAGATTACATAAATAAACAATTATTGGATGATACAAATGACAAAACCTCCTTTCTATATATAGGATTCCATGGGGTCACAATAACATCCTAGCCAACCTAACAATAATAATGTAAGGTCACAATAATAACAATATGGTAGTTACAGGGGTACAACAATAACCATAAGGGGGCTACCCTAAAAACAATAAGGGACTGCACTAGTAATATAGGGACCTAACATGCCCCTCTACTTAAAAATAGTGTTGGGAAAAATACTGAGAGGGGGGGGGTGAATCAGTATTTACTGCATATTCAAAAAATTTTACTTTTTCACTCTCTAAAACCCATACGCTACTTTCCTTTAGTAAACTCGTGTATACACGCGGATATCCTTCATACAACTTGCGTATTAGCAGAGATCTAAATATGCAGATATTTATTAACTTAGTTCTTTGCACTATTCATTCATCTGATGTTATGTTAACAGTAAACATGTGTAGTAACAACAGAATAAACCATCACACAAAGCATCACACATGAACACCAGGATTTTTAGGTGGAAACCCAAGTCGGGAGAAAACCACCGCCGCAGTTGCTCAGCCTTCAATATTTTATTATAGAGAAAACATCTTACAACATATGTGCTGGCACAGACTTGACCAGCACGCAGGCACCCACCTGCGCTCGTTTACCAGCCTCTCCTGGAAGGGAGCTACGACCCCCTGACTCGTTTACCAGCCTCTCCTGGAAGGGAGCTACGACCCCCCCGATCTCGTTTACCAGCCTCACCTGGAAGGGAGCTACGACCCCCTGACTGAAGGCTACAACCCTCAGCACCTCTATGGACCACGTTTCATCAATTTTCACACTGGATCCAAAGCATCCTTTAGGACACCACTTGCAGGCCACGTTTCATCAAATTTTCAGACTGGACCCACTCCATACATTTAAGCACAGTCAAACATGAAACTGATATATATAAATCACTGACAGATATCAGTAAACTAGTAGAACAGATCAGACATTTCTTATCACAGACTTCAGCAAACCCTAGTTTGCATACGCGCTTTCCTTTCACTGATGTCGCATATATACGCGCTTCCATTCACATAAACCAACGTATACTTCTGTACATATTACAGATCCAATTTCATTGCGCATACGCACTTTATCTTCAGCTAAGCCGCATATATACGCGCTTCCTCTGCGGAAAACAAGCGTATGGTTCTTCAGACATTTAGGGCATTGCAATTCTTCAGAACAGATACATCACACAGATTTTTACCCTTTACTTCAGACAGATGTTCGCCTCATCTTAGATCTAATCATTCCATAAACAGATCTAGCAAATACAAGTACATTTCAGATCTAGATCCCCTTCTTCATCATTGGTGCATCATACATTCAAATCTATCATTCAACTGTAACCCTTTCCATTCAGATCTACTTCAGAGAGAAGTATTCATTCAAGCTCAGACATCTTGCACCCACACTCATGATTTTCACAATGAATTTCTTCTCCTTATATAGGTTTACCCTTTTTCAATACCATGAGCCAAAACCACATTACTTCCGATGGTATTCCTGGACGGGGTCATTTAGACGAATCATTACCCAATATAATGGGTCAATACCATGGTGGTTACCCCTGGTTTTGCACTTTAAGAGCGCTTTTTGCCCATACGCGACTTGACACGTTGATTCCCGCGTGCATACGCGACTTCCCCTAGGCAAATCCGCGTATGCCTAGAGACATACTCTTTTCATCAAGATTTAGCACATGCTGAATTCCTTTCTTCATTGCCTTCTGTACACACTGTAGATACATCAGATTTACTTCATCAAGAACGTATTCTATCAAGCACAACTTCATCAAGTAAGTTGCCATCATCTTTATCAAGTGGGTTTCCATTCAAGAATAACACTCAGCATCATATGGCTAGCAAACATCATTTCATATCAGATTTACATCATTTACCAAGTCCAACAGGTCAAGAATAACTTCATCAGGTGGTTCGCCATCAAGGACAACACATGTCAATAGTCGCATGTCTTCATCTTCATTCAGTGGGTTGCCATCAAGGACAACACTCTGCATCATATTGCCAACAATCTCCCCCTTTGGACTTGATGGCAACCACAATGGTGTTTGATCATTACAACAGATATGTACATTAAGAATACAATGACACCATGTCACTCTCTCCATTTTGACATCATTCTTTTTCTTCATTCAAACACCATGTCACTCTCCCCCTTTGACATCAAGGGCAAAGGGTGAATCAAAACCAACATACTCTCCCCCTTTTCTCCGCATGTGGAAGAAGCGTGCTGCAGATCTGATATATACTGAAGTGGCCAAGCTCCCCCTGAGTTCATGCTGAATCTTCAAACATATTTTTCAATGAAGTACATGACTCTATGAACTTCCTATCACCAAAGACTCATACTTACATCAAATATCCAACCAAGTGGATTTATATATGAGACTCAAGTACCCAACCAAGTGGGTTTACATATTTCAACTCAGCTACCCAACCAAGTGGGTTTACAAAATTTGACTCAGCTACCCAACCAAGTGGGTTTACAAATTTGACAAGTCCTTACATGACTGAATATTACAATTTTACATCATGGGTCTCAACATGACCTTTTCATCAAACTACAAAAATGACCATTTATGACCAACACCAGAAAGTCCTCAAGAAAGAGAACATATTTCAGAACCATCATAATGCCAACAATGCATTATACTCAGAAACGCTAATGCTCCCCCTGAATCTGTGCATCCAAGCATCCTTTTCATATGACTAAGGCTCCCCCTTAGTTTGTGCATCCTGAACACTTTCACCAACAGATCATCAAGGCATCTTTATCAAAACATTAGAAATAGAATTATGAGAACTAGAATACCACCAGAGATACCAAACAATATCAGAGATACCAAACAGCACTGCAGCTGTGCTAAAGAGAGCTGACTCCAAACAGAAAATTTTCAGCAATCAGACATACGCGGTTTTCTGTGCATGAACTCGCGTATATACGCGACTGTGTTTCAAGAAATCCGCGTATCCAATAATATCTTCTATATTTTAACTAGATCTGATCCTTTGTGAGAAAAAGACAGTGTTCAGCTTCTTTCTGAGATATTTGAATGCTTCCCTGGAATGCAGATAGATAGAAAAATGTAGTTGTGTCTTCAAGCGTCATCCAATGGTTGTAGCATAAGTACATTAGTAACAAATCCTTCAGATTCTTTGTAGCATCAATACATTATTTCCAAGAGAAATTAACATACCAGAACAACATCTTCAAATATGTGTCAAGCAATCATCCATGTGGTCCAATATCATCAAGATCTTCAAGATTTAACATGATGTAACATAGTAACAAAAGATCTCAACCATAGTAACGAACTCTGCATGATTTATTTCTGAATCAAACGACTTCCAACTCATCCATGTGTGAGCACCAAAGATACTTTTCAGTAAATAGGGATCAAAATCTCATCATAATAAACCATATACCAAGTCATCATCATTTGAGCATGAGTATCACAATAATCAAATAATAAGCAGTCATAGTGCCAACAATGCAGTCATTAGTATTTAACCTGCTGCTCCCCCTGAACCAGTGCTCCTCCTTAACTTGTGCAGCCTGAATACCTTTATCAGCAAGTCATCAGCAACAATCTCTGCATGATCTGTCCTTATCTCTGAATTATAAGACTTTCATCTCAGCAACGAATAATCTTAAGGACTCATCCATAATCTTCAACTTAAGTAACCAAGTATCATATCATCATTATTTAAAATTGAGAAATTAAGCTGCTACAGAGTCAATAAAACAGTTATTAACAGTCAGACTGATGCTCCCCCTGAACTTCTGCTCCTGATCTTCAGCTGTCATCCCAATTCTCTTATCATAAAAGCATACGCGACTGTGTCTGCTGGAACTCACGTGTATACGCGACTTGTGTTCATCGAACCCGCGTATGGAAAGTGAAGCATATAAAATTTTCACATTCCTTCATTTCCCCCTGAACTTGTACTTCCTGTACCTGTCTTCTTCATGTCAGAAGCTCTGTCAGAAATACATATAACCAGAATAATCAAATCAACCATGAGAGACATCATACATTGCTCCCCCTGTGACGATACATTACTAAATCTCATAATGTATCCCACATCATTCCTGCAGTCAATCAGAGAAGTAAGCTTCAGAAGCGGATGACTGCAGTAGGGTCAATATTCCCTACGTTTCTGATCGGTCCTCCATGTTTTTCCAGATTTGTTTGATCTTTCTATTTGTGTGCTAGAAGTTATCCAATTTCTCATATCTGTTCAACCTGCATTCCTTTTCTACATGTCCATACTTGTTACAAGAATAACATCTCATATGTCCAGAAAAATAAGCATAAGAATCATAATGAGTATTTCTAATCTTCCTCCTTTTACAATCAGTTGCTTTATGTCCATACTTGTTACATGAAAAACAATATCCCTTGAAGAAACCAGAGTACCTTTCTATGTAGGAACTGTTTGTTTGAGGCTGAAATGATCTTCTCCTGCAATTTGCTGCAACATGCCCATAATTATGACATTTAAAGCATTCAACATTATTGACTGATTTCCTTTGAGATTTCATCATTGTTGGTTGACCTTTTGTCTCTTTCAACACTTCAGGTTTTACATTGACATCCTCTGAATTTTTAGCACTTCCTTGTGAGCTAGATTCTCCTTTAACGGTTTCATGGAAGCCAAGACCAAGTTTGATAGCAGGAGACCTTTGATTACTCAAAATATTGTCCAAAATATTAGTACTATCTTGAAACCTCAAAAGTTTAACTTTTTCTTCTAATTTACCTTTGAGAATGTTTACCTCAACCTCCAGGGCTTGACATTGCTTTGTCATGCTTTCTTCTTTCCTTCTTCCATCTTCTACTTGATCCTTCAGATTTAGAATCTCTTCTTTCAACCAATTTTTGTTTTCTTCACATGTTTGTTGCAGCTCTTCATTCTTCTTATTTGATTTTTCCAGATCTTCTTTGAGAGAGATGATTTCTGCTTCAAGGCCTTCCTTTTCAAATGGTTGTAGAGGTTCCTCATTCTTCTTACTTGATGTTTCAAGATCTGTTTGTAGAGAGATGATTGCAGCTTCAAGTCCTTCATTCTTCTTGCTTGATTTTTTGAGATCTGCATTTAGATCGTTGATTTCTGCTTCTAGTTCTATAATTCGATTGGATGCATAAGTATGAAACCTTTGATACTTGTCCACCTGTCCATTCAGCATTTCTATTTGTTTTTCCATTTGAGAGATCATCTCTTTGTTGATAGATTCTTGCGTCTTAGATGAACTTTGTAGTTCTTCAACTTTAACCTTGAGAGCTTCTTCTAGATCCACAACTTTACTTTCACTATCTTCATTATTGTTTGCACAAAGAAGATTATTCAAAGGACCCCAATCACTGTCTGATTCATCTTCTTCAATTTCTGCTATACATGTTTTCTGAGATATCTTCTTGTTTCGAGTAGCCTTCTTCTTTTGCTTCTTTGCCATGAGCACTTTCAGATCATAGTCAGAATCTTCTTCATCTTCACTGGACACTTCATCATCATCTTCATTTGCATAATAACTCTTCCCTTTTTCAAATTGTTTCCCTTTACCATGTTTTTCTCTATAAGGACATTTAGCAGCATAGTGACCAACTTTTCCACACTCAAAACATTTGAAGGGAAGCTTACCTTTGAATCTTCCAGTACCTAGTTGGAGTTTTCTCACAAAATTCGCCTCTTCTTCTTCGGATATATAGCTGGTTTCTTTGACAACTTCCTTTTCCTTTCCTTTTGCAGACACCTTAAAAGAAACTTCTCTAATTTGAGAAGAACCTCCTTGTCTCATTTCAAAAGCAGTCAAAATACCATGTAATTGAACAATAGTAAGAGTTTGCAGATCTTGCCTTTCTTCAATAGCTGAAACTTTAGAGTCAAATCTTGAAGTCAAGGATCTTAAGAATTTTTCTACCAGAGTAGTATCAGTTATGGTTTCACCCAAATTTCTCATCCAATTTACAATATCATCTAGACGAAGAAAGAAACTGGCAACACTTTCATCACTATGCATTTTCAAATTTTCATATTCAATTCTAAGAGTTTGGAGTTTTGCACTTTTTACCTTTGTATCTCCTTCATAGATCAGAATGATTTTGTCCCATATTTCTTTTGCTGAATGTAGTTGCATCACTTTAGCAAATTCTGATTCAGACATGCTTCCTAATAAGACATTCACTGCTTTGGCATTGATTTCATACTTCTTCCTTTCAGCTGCATCAGTAGGAATACTTGTTGGATATTGATAGCCTTCTTCCACGATTTCCCATACATCTGCACCAAGACTTTGCAGATATGCTTTTGTTCGTACCTTCCAGAATATTAGATTGCTTCCATTGAATAGAGGTGGCTTTATAGACATTACTCCTTCTTGACTTCCCATTGCGACGGATCTCCTTCAAGCGATCAAGCTTTTGCAGAAGGACCTGCTCTGATACCAATTGTTGGGAAAAATACTGAGAGGGGGGGTGAATCAGTATTTACTACATATTCAAAAAATTTTACTTTTTCACTCTCTAAAACCCATACGCTACTTTCCTTTAGTAAACTCGCGTATACACGCGGATATCCTTCATACAACTCGCATATTAGCAGAGATCTAAATATGCAGATATTTATTAACTTAGTTCTTTGCAATATTCATTCATCTGATGTTAAGTTAACAGTAAACATGTGTAGTAACAATAGAATAAACCATCACACAAAGCATCACACATGAACACCAGGATTTTTAGGTGGAAACCCAAGTCGGGAGAAAACCACCGCTGCAGTTGCTCAGCCATCAATATTTTATTATAGAGAAAACATCTTACAACATATGTGCTGGCGCAGACTTGACCAGCACGCAGGCACCCACCTGCGCTCGTTTACCAGCCTCTCCTGGAAGGGAGCTCCAACCCCCTGACTCGTTTACCAGCCTCTCCTCGAAGGGAGCTACGACCCCCTGCTCTCGTTTACCAGCCTCACCTGGAAGGGAGCTACAACCCCCTGACTGAAGGCTACAACCCTCAGCACCTCTATGGACCACGTTTCATCAATTTTCACACTGGATCCAAAGCATCCTTTAGGACACAACTTGCAGGCCACGTTTCATCATATTTTCAGACTGGACCCACTCCATACTTTTAAGCACAGTCAACCATGAAATAGATACATATAACTCACTGACAGATATCAGTAAACCAGCAGAACAGATCAGACATTTCTTACCACAGACTTCAGCAAACCCTAGTTTGTATACGCGCTTTCCTTTCGCTGATGTCGCGTATATACGCGCTTCCGTTCACATAAACCAGCGTATACTTCTGTACATATTACAGATCCAATTTCATTGCGCATACGCGCTTTCTCTTCAGCGAAGCCGCGTATATATGCGCTTCCTCTGCGACGAACTAGCGTATGGATCTTCAACCATTACAGAGCTGCATACTTCTTCAGATCAGATATTCAGTTCAGATTCAACCCTTTACTTCAGACAGATGTTCGCCTCATCACAGATCTAATCACTCCATAGTAGATACATTTCAGATCTAGATCCCCTTCTTCATCATTTTCTTCATTGGTGCATCATAGATTCAGATCTATCATCAAGCCTTTACCCTTTCCATACAGATATACTTCACAGAGAAGTATTCATTCAAGCTCAGACATCTTGCACCCACACTCATGATCTGCACAATGAATTTCTTCTCCTTATATAGGTTTACCCTTTTTCAATACCATGAGCCAAAACCACATTACTTCCGATGGTATTCCTGGACGGGGTCATTTAGACGAATCATTACCCAATAAAATGGGTCAATACCATGATGGTTATCCCTGGTTTTTCACTTTATGAGCGCTTTTGCCCATACGCGACTTGGAACGTTATTTTCCGCGTGCATACGCGACTTCCCCTAGACATATCCGCGTATGCCTTGAGACATACTCTTTTCATCATAGATCTAGCACATGTTGAATTCCTTTCTTCATTACCTTCTGTACTCACTGTAGATACAACAGATTTACATCTTTAAACAGGTTCATCAAGACATATTCTATCAAGCACAACTTCATCAAGTAAGTTGCCATTCAAGGACAACACTCAGCATCATATTGCTAACAAACATCATTTCATATCAGATTTACATCATTTACCAAGCCCATCAGGTCAAGAATAACTTCATCAGGTGGTTTTCCATCAAGGACAACACATGTCAACAGTCTCATGTCTTCATCTTCATTCAGTGGGTTGCCATCAAGGACAACACTCTGCATCATATTGCCAACAAATAGTTCTCAATGCTTGATTATATTTGGATGCTTCTGTATAAAATTCTCATCCTCCCATGTAGAATCTTCAGTGGGTAAATTATTCCACTTGATTAGATACTATAAATTGATTGATTTCGTAGCTATTGATTTCTTGTTTATGTGGCTGCTTCAGGTTCCAATATGAATTTTCCTTCCTCATCAAGTTCTAGAAATATTGTTTGAATTGGAATTTTGTCACATATAAACTTCTTAAGCATGAAACATGGTGTTACACAGTAATTTGTCACCGTCCCTGCAATCCCCATCTCGCCCATTGGAGGGTCGTTTCTGTGACCAATAAGCAGTGTCATGCCATGCAAATACCATCACTGCATCCCTTTCCATGAGGATAACATTTCTTTGGTTGATCATTTCCTGAGAAGATCCTTAAAAACACTTGTTTTTGCCTTGGCACTGGTAGCCCGTTATGTCCTCGCGCCAATGAGGAAAATTAACACTGAGCCTGCGCCAATTGGCGCTCTGTCCCAGTTGAGCACCCGCGCCAATCTGCTTATGGAAATTTTTTTAAAAAAAGAGGCGAAGTTTTGATTACAACAACTTCGTGGATGAGTCATGAGGAGTGGTTTCGACTGAATAACCATGGTCTTCCTCCTTTGGCTTCTTGTTTCCACCTTATGGGGAACCTCCCAAGGGATAAGGCTTCCTTCCACTATTGTAGGGATCCCAACCTCCTCCTCTCCTCTATAAATATAGCCTTCATCCATCAAGGAAGGGGCCGAAGGGCCGAATGGCCGAGTCTCCGGTTCCCAAGAGCCATCGAGCCTTATGCCGCAAGAGCCTTGATTCATTCCTTAAGGCCAACCAAGCAAGGAGATCAATGGTTTGAGACATCCAAAGAGAGAGGCTTGTCCCATCCCCGACAGGCTTTTTCGAGACGTGTTCCACTGGCGACCCTCCGAAGGAGAATTCAGCGTCAGAGCTATGGTTGTATTCTTCTTTGATTGATTAATGATAAACAACTATTGGTTATGGTTCCACTCTTGTTGTTGATTATGATGATGAGTTATGTCTTTTCTGACTGACATATAGTTGCATATACTAGATTTTATGCTTGTGTTTGTTTTGTTTCTTGCGTGTGTAGGTGTCCAATCATGGAGATCGTGAGGATTGTGATCTACCAGAGCTAAGGAGCAGGAGTGTTACTTTCTTTGCAAGCGACAACGTTGGATTCCAGGTAATCCTTCATCGCTAGTTGGTTTATTTGCAATTAGGAACCTGCACTATAGCATGTGACGATTGTTGCTAGACCCGGTCTGGGCTAGTAGGGATCCCCTCTATCCACAAAGGAGATTTACCTCCACAACAACCGTGAATTACTGGAGAGTTAGCTTCTCAGTTTCGTTTTATAAACTGCAGACGGAGTCTTCGATGTTACCGTATAGCCTTCAAATGCTATTGCTTTGCATTAGCGAAGTAGATCGAAGTTGCTTCAGTCAATCTCGGGTTTAGTTTATGAACTGAACACTTGGAGTATTGTCCTGTATTTTCGGTTGTTTCTCGATTCTTCTTGCTTGATCGGATCTTTTGGCTAGATATTTTTGTGTGTTTGGCTTTTGGTTCAGCCCCAAAGGATCAGATCTGACCTCTGTTTTTTCGAGTTTTCATCCTTTCATGGTTGGATTGATTGGCGTGGTTTCCACCCTGACAGTCGCGCCAATTGGCGTAGGTTGCCAGTTCATCACTCGCGCCATCCCCTGTCTGGCGCGAATTACAGCGAGACAGTTGCGCCATCTCTTGTAGGTGCTAGGGTTTACCCTTGTTCGAAAGTTTCTTTTGGTGAGTACTTTGCTTTTGGGGTTTGTTTTAGATTCTGCTTGAAGTGGTGAGTCTGGTCTTGGTTGGGAGAAATTCTTTGTTTTTTCATTTTCAAGCGTTGGCGCTTGTTGTCAATTAGCAACCCGCGCCAATTGGGCATTGGCGCTAGTTGTCAGTGAGCAAGTCGCACCAGTTGGATCTAGTTGTCAATGACAAAGTCGGGCCAATTTCAGGGTGTGTGAAAATTGAGACTTTATCCCTGAATCCTTCACTAGTGTGTCTTTCCCTTCCAGTCTTTTCTCTATATGAGCATAGATTACATTAATCATTGTTTGAAAATTCTTCTCTCCATGATTTCTTGATGTAAAATGGAATGAATTCCTTGTTTTGATCTCTTGATTTGGAAGTCCTCTTTGTGTTTGACCTCATATGTCTTGTCACCTTTTGAGGGATTTCGTGACAAAGTGTTTGAAACAACGATTGCATTCTTAGTGTTTGTTTACATCTCTTTTGCATTCATCTTTCATTAAGAAGATTTGTGTTTATTTAGTTTTCGTCTCAAAGTGTTCTTTTTGTTAAAATGTATTAGATCGCATTGCATTGAAAAGTATTTTTGAGATTTTAATTGAACTTAGATCACATTGTTTAATGATTGAAAGCTAGAAATCACTTTGATTGCATTCTCTTATTAAAAAAAGCATGCATTAAGTAGATTCTCATTTCATCGAAAAAAATGCATTGAGTGCATTCTTATCATTTAAAAAAGAAAAAGGAAATCTCATGTATAGATTACAATTGCATAGTTTTCGAAAAAGAGGATTTTGCATAGATCACATTGCATTGTTCGCATTGTTGAATGTTTGGAATTAATTTTGGATAGTGAAAGTCATCTACTTTGGAAAAATTTTCATTTTCAGTATTGTTGTTTGTTGCATCATTGTTTGAAACTCTTCCTTTAACTAGATAGCATTCATTGAATTGAAAATTTTTCTTTTCTCATGTAGCTGCATATAGGAGATTGTCAGATGACATTCGGTAGGGCCTGAAAATTGAGACATAATTGAAGATCAACATTAAAATTTATTCAATTTACAACTAAGGCAGCATTGAAACATTAATGCAACATTTAGTGGACTAGGCTAGAGACGTGTTCCGGCGTCTTTAAACCTAGTAGTTTTCATTCGCCTCTTGGCTTTAGATAGTACGGACTTGTGCTCCCCGTACCGTTGCGTATATAAAGGGAGACCCCACTAGGTTTCTATCCTTTATCCGTAGGAAGCCGAGTCTGCCGCCTTATACCTGTGATACACCGGACACAACATTCGGGGATATTGCCTGCACATACGTCAAGTCCTTGGTTGATTTATCTTTCATTTTGAAACCAAGGTGTATATTGCAGTTCACGGATATCTGGTACACCCTTTGCCTAGAGTTCCAGAGTAGTCATTTTGATCTTTTCTGACTCATTAAATTTGAAAGGATCATCAAGAGCTTGTCCTTTCACACTTGCTTCAAAATTTAAAGAGATAGAGTCACCTTTCATCCGTTTCTCGACTCTTAAAACATAAAACGGTGAATTTTCTAAGTTTCAATGTGGTAAAATAAATCACCTACGATCACACGCCCTTTCTATAGTTTTCTTGTTGGTCGTTTGATTGTGTGCCTTGGTTTTTAGCTCATGTGCAGTTTTGAGTTGTTGATGGCAACTTTTCTGGAGTTCGCCAACCAAGGAATCCCCTCTGATGGGAATCCTGGTCCTCTTCCTCCTTTTGGAAATGTTGGTGCCCCTTATATGGCAACGTTGTCCCTTCCTGGGTTAACTTTTGGGTTGCCTGTTTGGTTGTTCTCAACCTCTGTGGTCCTAAATGTCTCGGCTATTGTTAAATCAGTTCCTCTGCCTGAGCAACATCATGTTGATTCCAAGGTGGACCTCTCCCCTTCTTCGCCTGTTTCTACGTCCTCCTCTTCTACTTGGCCTAGTGAAAGTCTGGATTTGAGTAATCAGGTGGCTAAGAAGAAGAAGAAGAACACAAAGAAGAAGAATTTTGATAAGAGAGAGGTTAAAGTTGCAGCTACTGCTTCCGAAGCACCTCCTCTTGATAAACCTCCCAACCCTCCTCAAAAAGTCAAGTTCCCTTACATGTTGTGCACGCGAGACCATATTCTTCGATTTTTCCCTGACATTCCCAAGGTGCTCGAAGTATGGTCCAACGGTCGTCCGCCATTGCCTTTGGCTTCTGGGAGTCAGGTTGGGGGCACATCTTTAGCTAGTGCTGGTAAAGCTCCTAAGAAGAAGGGTAAGATCACCAATCCCTATAAGTTGTGTGAAGGGCACCATGCCATTCACATTTGTCCGTATATGGATGAAGCTAAACAATTTTTGGACAACTTAACCGGTTCTACACCATGCCTTCCAGCTGGTTATAATCAAATTTCTTTGAGTCATCCACCAGCTGATCCTATGATTGGTCAAGAGTCATACTTGGTCGATCCCGCTCCTTCGGAAATTCAAATTCAAGAATCTGTTCCTGACCAACCATTGGTCGTGGGATCGGTTGAACTGGCCCCATCTGCAGTGCACCAGGACTTTTCCGTTGAGAGTGGACCTCACACCCCTCAGGTTCTTCTTGTTTCTTCAGATTCTTCGGACTTGGAGAAAGATTCTCCTGTCCCTACACCTCAAGAAACTACTCCTACGCCTCCCATGATGGAGGTCCCGGAAGATAATCCTCCTGCCTTTGAGATGGAGGTCATGGAGGATGCTCCTTCTTCCATAACACCAGGGGCAAACCATCTTAGTTTGATGGTAGCCCCTCCGAGTAGTTTGGTTGCTTCCTTTGATTGGAATCGATTTGCAGGATACCGCCTTTCATCTTATGTGCCTTTCGAGATAAAGGTACAGGCCTTTGGTCTGGTTGTACCCAGCACCATTATAGACGAAGGCACGCCTGTTAGTATTTTATCCTCGACTACCTGACAATCTTTTGGTTCACCGCCGCTTGCGCCTGTTACACAGAATCTATTGTCGTTTAACAGAAGAACTAGTCAACCATTAGGGATCCTTCCAAGGTTACCTGTTACTTTGGGAGGTAAAATCGTCCATATGGATGTAATGGTTGTTCTAAGCGCCTTGGATTTCAATATGATCTTGGGGCGAGATTACACCTATGCCATGGGAGCTCTTGTCTCCTCCCTTTTTCGTGTGGTCCATTTTCCGCATGAAGGACGGTTCGTGACCATTGATCAGCGTTCATTCTTTGGTCCTGATGTGGCAGCTGGCTCGTCATCATCCCTTCTTGGTTTTTATCCACCCATTGTATCTGCCCCACCGCAGGTCAACTATGTGGCTACCTGCCCCTTGCCTATACCCAGTGATTATGCCATTGTACATAGTGTACTGGGGGCATTGGGTCTTGATTTCTGAGATGTTTTCCTTCCATCGGGAGTGGAAATCTTGGAAGCGATGACTTCTTGTTCATTATGATGAGGTCGGTCGGAGCATGGTTCTTGTCTTGTTTCAAGCTCCTTAAAAAATGAAACAAGGTTGTTGGAGCAAAGTTCCTTGTCTTGTGTTAAGCTCCTTAAAAAATGAAACAAGTTTGTCGGAGCAGAGTTCCTTGTCTTGTGTCAAGCTCCTTAAAAAATGAAACAAGGTTGTCGGAGCAGAGTTCCTTGTATTGTGCCAAGCTCCTTAAACCATGAAACAAGGTTTCCTGAGGATCGTTCTTTTAATGTGTCAACCTTGTTAAAATAATGAAACACGTTCTTGTTCAATTCGAGACTTTGATCAAATCTCGTAAAATCCCAGTCGAGTCTTTCTTAGATCTCATAACTTGAACCTTCACTCCCTCCATTTGTTTACTCAGGTGCATGGATTGAAGCTTGGGGGGCATGTACCTCGAATTGAGTCACCATGCTAGGGGCATACTTACTTTTTCAAGCATAGTTTGTTTCCGTTTCAAGCTTGTGTAAAAATGAAACCGGTTTCAAGCATAGTTTATCTTTGTTTCAAGCTTGTGTAAAAATGAAACCAACCTCAAGCAGAGTTTCCTGATTTCAAGCTTGTGTAAAAATGAAACCATTTCCCATTTTACCTCTTGTGATTGCCATCTTATCAGCCTGTCTTTGCCAGATGAGCCTTGGTTTTCTCACTCCATCGTCACTATCTGCTTGGCCGATCATATGCCTTCACTTGGTTGTCTTACCCATTCCTGAGGAACCGTTGCGATGAGTGGTCTTGTTAGCCAGCCTCTTGAATTTTATCTTGTTCAAAGTAATTTCCACCATTACCAGAACCAGTAGCTATCCTATATACCACTCGTTCCTCCAGGAGGATTCATCTTTTAGCTCTTTTCTGACTCTCTAAACATGAAAAGATTGTCGAGGCCCTTGTCGTTTTGATCTCGTTAAAGTGGCCACGAAATGACATCTACCCAGTATACGTTTACCCCTTTTTCGGGCTGGGATAGATTATTTACGAAAAAGGAATACCCTAGCATATCGCGACTAGGAGGTTTTCTTAGATTTTGTTTTCTACCTTTTCGGGTCTGAGGAACTATTTACGAAAAGGGACCATTGGAGTTTACTTTTCAGCTGTCTTTTCAAACTCTCTAAACATGAAAAGACGCCGAGTTCTTCCTCTGTCAGACTCGTTAAACCCTGATGACATTGGATTCAGTTGTAATGATGTCATTCGAGTCGCTCCTTCCTAGGGCTCGTTAAATGTACTAGGATGGATTCATTCAAAGGACGGATGTATATGACAAGCATATGGTATCCTCTTCAAGCTTGTGTAAAAATAAAGAGGTACTCACCAAAATGGTGGGGAAAATGGAACCAACATCATTGTCGTGTCGGCAGTATGTCGCTCTTGAACATGGCACTTTTCTGCATTCGTGTCAGGTTGGGGACATCTCATCTCATCTTTCACTTGCCTCCATGGGTTTGGGTGATCCCTTTTGACCTCTCATCTGCTCTTTGCCTCGTCATCATGACCCTTGATCTTTTGATGTCAAATACTGCCAAATCCACTGTCATGCCACTGATATGTTCAAGAGAAGTTGATCTCTGTAGATTTCAACCTTCCTCTGATTCTCATCTAAATCTTGGTTCACAAAGACATTATGCTCCCATGTCTCGTGTCGATGATGTGGGAAACACTATGGCCCACCTTCGATCAAGGTCACTTCCTGTCGACTTCAGCTCATTATCCAAGAAGCTGATCTAGAGACTCCCTTCTGGTGCCTTGGAGCCTGCATGCCTCAATGGCAAGTTCTTCACATTCGACATGAGGTTTTCATCATTGGCCTCTGATCGAGTGATTCTACGGGTGTTCGACGCCATCTCATTGATTCACATTCCGTAGACTGTACCTATAGTACCTTGAGGACCATTGTCATTAATGGTGGTACCTCTCGCGTCTGTTAACAACTTTCATCATTGGCTGGTAATCAGACGATGTTCTTGCATGTTCAACTTCAGCCCATTTATTCACATGCTTGGACTTGTACTATGTTCAGGTCGAGATGGAGCGCAAGACCCTGGATTGTGTCTATTGTAATCCAGGCTGCGATTTTGTGGATTCTTATGATTAGTTACATGACTCACTGATTGGATGGCTGCAACCATACCTGAGTCTATTTATCGATCCTCACTGGATGGCTGCGTCCATACCTTGGATCTTGATTATTGTATACTCTGTTATGGATGGCTACGCCGATACCACATATATATCATGTATTTGAGATATCAATTGTACTTCTCTACGTAGGATTTCCGACGGCGGTGTTTTCAGTTGGACACGTTCTCATAAAGCATTTCACCCCTCTCTCTCTTTCGGGCCTCATGCTTTAGGGGGCATTTGTTACATAGTAATTTGTCACCGTCCCTGCAATCCCCATATCGCCCATTGGAGGGTCGTTTCTGTGACCAATAAGCAGTTTCATGCCATGAAAATACCATCATTTCATCCCTTTCCATGAGGACAACATTTCTTCTGTTGATCATTTCCTGAGCAGACCCCTAAAAACACCTGTTTTTGCCTTGGTGCTGGTAGCCCGTTATGTCCTTGTGCCAATGGGGGGAAATTAACACTGAGCCCGCACCAATTGGCACTCTTTCCCAGTTAAGCACCCGCATCAATCTACTTTTGGAAAGTTTTTTAAAAAAAGAGGCGAAGTTTCGATTACAAAAACTTCGTGGATGAGTCATCAGGAGTGGTTTTGACTGAATAACCATGACCTTCCTCCTTTGGCCTCTTGTTTCCACCTTATGGGGAACCTCCCAAGGGATAAGGCCTCCCTTCCACTATTGTAGGGATCCCAACCTCCTCCTCTCCTCTATAAATATAGCCTTCATCCATTGATGAAGGGGCTGAAGGGCTGAATGGCTGAGTCTCCAAGTTCCCAAGAGCCATCAGAGCCTTATAATGCAAGAGCCTTGATTCATTCCCTTAAGGACAAATCCAAGCAAGGAGATCATTGTCGAGACATCCAAAGAGAGAGGTTTGTCCCATCCCCGACAGGCTTTTTCGAGACGTGTTCCGCTAGTGACCCTCCGAAGGAGAATTCAGCGTCAGAGCTATGGTTGTATTCTTCTTTGATTGATTAATGATAAGTGAATATTGGTTCTGGTTCCACTCTTGTTGTTGATTATGATGTTGAGTTATGTCTTCTCTGACTGACATATAGTTGCATATACTAGATTTTACGCTTGCGTTTGTTTTGTTTCTTGCGTGTGCAGGTGTCCGGTCACGGAGATCATGAGGATTGTGATCTGCCAGAGCTAAGGAATGGGAGCGCTACTTTCTCTACAAGCAACGACGTTGGATTCCAGGTAGGCCTTCATCGCTAGTTGGTTTATTTGCAATTAGGAACCTGCACTATAGCGTGTAACGATTGTTGCTAGACCCGGTCTGGGCTAGTAGGGATCGCCTCTGTCCGCAGAGGGGATTTACCTCCACAACACATGGAAAACTTGATGCACTCGAAAAGAAGCAAGAAGCTTCAATTTGTATGCCATAATACAAATATTTTTCAACACCTTGTAAGGACCATAGTACTTTGGTGATAATTTATTATCCTTCATAGCTTGCTTGAGGGAAATTTGTTTGTATGGTTGTAGCTGTAAAAATACCCAATCTCATACATCAAAACTTCTCTCGCTTCAATGTTGATATGCTTGTTGTTTCATTCGATTTTGTGCCAAATTCAGGTTATCCTTTAAGAGTTGGAGAACTGTTTTCGATGCTCTATGTGATCTTCCAATGCTTGAACCTTAGATTTTTCTCTTAAATATGATGTGATGGATGGTCGATGATATTCATAAAGTTCCATAAATGGGGTCATTTTTGTTGCAGTATGGAAGGAAGTTTTATACCATCATTCAGCCATAGGCAACCACTTGACCCATTGTGTTTGTTTATCAGATACAAAACAACAAAGATATCCTTCCAAAAATTTGTTCACTGTCTCAGTTTCCCCATCAGATTGAGGATGATAAGATGAGCTATGAGCTAGTTGAGTACCCAAACAAGAAAATAATTCCGTCAAAAAATTTCCAGTAAAAAGGGGATATCTATCGCTTACAATAATCTTTGGGTTTCCATGTAGCTTTTGAATTGTTTTCATTAATATATTAGTAACTGTACTTTCTTTAAATGGATGAGATAATGCACAAAAATGTGCATAATCGGTAAGTCTATCAACTACCACCATGATGCCACTCTTTTCTTCGGATTTAGGTAAACCTATGATAAAATCCATTGAAATCTCCTCCCAATGTTGACTTGGAATGGATAAAGGTTGTAGAAGACCTGGGGTCTTAATTTTCTCCACATTATTTTTCTGGTAAACCAAACATTCCACCACAAACTTTTGAATATCAGATTTAAGGCCATCCCAAAAAAAAATTTCCTTCACCCTATGGTAAGTTTTTAAAATTCCTAAGTGTCCTCATAAGGGAGAAGTGTGCAGTTCCAAAAGAATCTTTTGTTTTATTTGGGAATTCTTACAAATATTTAAGTGATATTTGTACCATAAGGAATCATTTTTCCAACTAAATGTATCAGATGTACTAGGATCTTGTTGCAACTTTTGAATGAGTGTCCATACTTCTTCGTCCTTTTTCCATTCATCCCTTGCTTTGATTATCCAAACTGGTTGGATAATAGAAATAGCACAAAGCAATGCTTCCACCTCTTCATCCTTTCTTGAGAGTGCATCTACAACAACATTTAGATTCCATTTTTTGTAGATGATTTCAAAGTCACAACCCAACATATTTGTGACCCATTTTTGTTGTTCTTCTTAAGATAGTCTTTGTTCCAAAAAATATGTAAGACTATCATGATCAATTTTTACCTTGAAGTTTCTTCCCATTAGGTAAGGTCATCATTTCCTTAGTGCATGTAGTATTTCCAAAATTTCCTTCTCATAAATAGATTTCTGTATATACTTTCCTTTGATTGGACGACTTTAAAAAGAAATGGGTCTTCCTTCCTGCATTAAAACAACACCAATTCCATTCCTTGAAGCATCACATTCCAAAATAAAGGTTTTTGTGAAGTTTGGCGTAGCTAAGACCGGTGCTAGGCACATTGCCTCTTTAATATGTTCAAAGGCCTTAGTTTCTTAAGGAGTCCATGAAAATGCATCTTTCTTCAATAGTGTCGTTAGAGGTGATGCTATTCTCCCATAATTCTTAACAAACTTGTGATAATACCTTGTTAACCTGAGAAATCCTCGCAACTGCTTTATGGTTTTTGGGACTTTCCATTCCTTAATGGATTTAATTTTGTTAGGGTCTACCTTAACACCCTTGTGAGACACAATATGACCCAGATATTCCACCTCTTGTACTCCAAAGAAACATTTGGAGTTTTTTACACATAAATGTTTCTCCTCCAATGGTTTAAGCACCCTGTCAACATGTTGAACATGATCCTTCCAAGACCTATTGTAGATTAATATATCATCAAAAAATAATAGCACGAATTTTCCAAGCAAGGGTTTGAAAATGGAATTCATCAACCCTTGAAATGTAGAGGTTGGATTGGTAAGGCCAAAAGGCATGAAAAAAAATTCATAATGACCCTCATGAGTTCGAAATGTTGTTTGCAGAATATCTTCAGTCTTCATTCTAATTTGATGATATCCAGAATGAAGATCCAACTTGGTAAAATAAATTTCTCCATGTAATTCATCCAATAATTCATCAATAACAGGAATGGGAAATTTATCTTTAATAGTGAGATTATTGAGCTCCCTATAATCTGGACACATGTGCCATGATCCATCCTTCTTATGCACTAATACTACTAGAGCAGAGAAATAACTTTGACTAGGTTGAATTATACCATCCTCTAACATTTCTTCTATCATATGTTTAGTCTCTCCCTTTTGGACATAAGGATATTTGTAAGGCCTGATGTTTGGAGGAACACTTCCTGGAATCAAATGAATAACATGATCATGATCACGAATAGGTGGGAGTCCTTTGGGAGTTTCAAAAACCTTGAATGATTGTCCAAGAATTTTTGAAAATCTGGAGAAATAGATGACTTTGATGTTGGAACTTCCTAGTGAGCATAATTGTGCAATTACACCTCATTGTTCTTTCTTCAGAAGCTTTGTCATGACATTAGAGCTTATTATATTTCCTGAATTCCCTGTAATACCCCGTAATTCGACTTCCTTTCCTTTTGAAAAAAATTCAAGAAAAGTTCTTGAAAATTAAAAGCTACCGTCCCCAAAGATTGTAACCATTATTGATCAGGTGAAAATGTCCAAAGTTGAAAAAATGCTCAAAATGAAATTTATCAAAATTGGTTGCAACCTGAACTACTGGATAGGCCTCGTCTTTGCGATTCTGGTGCCATAAACAACACTCAAATCCGACGTCGTATGTGAAAGTTATGCAGGTTTGAAGTTTTCAGTATCCTTCAACAATCCAATTTGACCAAAGTTGACTTTGAATTTGGAATTATTAAAAAAAAGAATATTCCTTGGAATATTTTGAGAATATTCCCTGGAATATTCCATCCAGGCAAATGAAAGATTGACAAGTGGAAAGTGCTGATTGAATAGTGGTTTGACTTTGGATTTTCGTGGCCAATTAAAGGGTGCCACATGGCAAGCCTATAGGCTGCCACGTGGCCCGAGGCTGCATTTGAATGGTGTATGGAAAAATTTTATGAGTCTGTGAGGTTTGAACCCCGAACCTCACCACCGCTAGCACAAGCACCTACCATTAGGCCACACGGAAGTTCTTAACATGTAACAGAGATAAATCCTATTTGAAGTTTAAAATGTATTCATTCGACATCAAAGGTGGCCAACCCCTTAGGTCCATCCCCCACATCAAACAATTCCATAAGACCTATTGCTGGTGACCAGTAGCTTCCGCCAACCACCGACAATTTATGCAGCAGCTATCACGTGGATTGTTCACATATAGCAGCCCGCATGACATTTAAAACATAATGCGGTGGTTAGTTAACGATTTTGGTGGTGGTTCCGGTGGGTTTGGAACATGTGATTGCCACTCCAAAAAAATAAATTCCATGGTTAGGAGGTTGGAATTTTGTTTGGTGCACCCCCAAATTTGGCGGAATTTTCCACTTCTAACTGCAAATAACTCTAGTTCTCCCACATTTAGTGGGGTTTTCAATTGACATTGGGCAGAATCTTGTTTTTATCATAACTTCTCCAATATTGGACCAATTTGGACGAAATTTTGGTCAATTTTGGGTATTCTGAGAATTCTAGAGAGTTTGGGATAGGTTTTAGAGCCAACAAAGGTGTTATTTAGCCAATTTTTCTTCAGGGAATCTTGGCAATCCATCAGGGCCATGAGGGAAATGGAGCTGCATTGGGCTATACTTCACTGTTTGAGGTGAAATAAAAGCCATTATTAGATTATTTATGTCTTCTGAATTCAATTTCACAGCTATTTTTTCCTGTTTAGGCATTTTTCCCACTATAATACCAATTTGAGAAACTTAATAGAGCAAGGACGTGCTCATTGGGAGCCTTGGACCCGACAGATGTAGGCCAGGAGGGGTCAACTGCCTCATCATGTTGATGTGTTGTTATGGTGAAGTTATGCTACTATGTATTTCTGATCTAAGATGTTAAGAAATAATTTTAATTAACATTCCCTCACATATAAACTCAGAAACAATTACCAAAAACACTTTGTTTAAATTGCAAGATATGATGAACACTTTGCACACTTAATTTAATGGAAATGGATACTTTGCATAGCATTACTAATACTTCCATTTTCAGATCAGATGGTATCAAAGCTAAGGATTTGAGCCTTAGGAGCTAGAGTTTTACTCAACATTTGTTTTGTGCAAAGATATAGTTTATTGTTTGCAAGTTTTGATGCTTACTAGGCTTAAACTCAAGAGAGGTGAAGGACACTTGGTTAGTGCACAAAGTAATCCACAACCAAGAAGAGCCAGAGAGCTACCTCCAAGAGTCATAGAAGTAGCTTCAAGCTTGTCTTCAAGAGAAGGAGAAGCTCCTAAAGATATTGATCCCAAAGAAGAAGAACGGGTATTCTGAAAAGCTTTCCTATACATGACAAAGATGGTGAGGATACTCTATCAAGAAAGGAATGATAGGCTTGTTGGAGAATGGTCTAAAAACTAGAAAGAACGAGAGGGTTCTTTAGTAGGAAAGAAAAGTGATGACAAGTCAAAGAAAGGACACAGAGGAAATGGTGATCCACCATCCCCATCTTCATCCTCTTCCTCTACATCGTCATCCTCAACTTCAGTGAATCAATATCACAAGTCTAAAACTACTGGTAAAAGTCAATTTTTAAAGCTTGATGTTAAATTTGAGTTTCCTATGTTTAAAGGTGAAGTCAATGCAGAGAAACTTGAAAATTGGATAATACAGTTGGAAGTTTACTTGAGGATACAGAACCTTCATGATGATGACACCAAGATTCAGTTAGCCTCTTTAAGAATGGAAGGAGAAGCGTTGATATGGTGGGAAGCCAATACCAAGGATGAAATTAAAAAACATGGTAAGATCATTTTATCATGGGCTCAATTTATTTCCGCAATTAAGCGGAAATTTTATCCATTAGCTCATTTACAAAAGGCTATCATGAATTGGCAAAGTTTTAGACAACTTAAGGGACAAAGTGTTCAAGATTACACTTAAGATTTTAGAAGAAGGGCTTTATTACTTGGAATTGATTTGCATAGTTAAGATACCTTGCTGAAATATATAGGTGGTTTACACAATTATCTTATACATACTATCCTTATGTTTAATCCTACTAGTCTAGACGAATTTTGTGTACAAGCTACGAATTTAGAGGCTAGAGGGAAACAATATTTTGATGAGAATATAGATAGTGAATTTAAAGGAAAAGGGAGGAAAATAAATGGAAACTCTAGGAAAGAAAAAGGAAAGTTCTTTTGTAAAAACTGTTCCAAAACAAGCCACGATAAAGACCATTGCTAGAAGCTTCATCCAGAGCTGAAACCAGAGAAATTTAAAAATAAAGATAAGGCCAAAGAAAAGGGAAAAACGGTTGCAACTATTGAACAAGACTTAGGGTTTGAATCAGGTGATGAAACTAAAAGCATAGCCATGATACTAAAGAAAATAAAGGGGAAAGAGGTTGTAAAGGAAACAAATCCTAGTTCTAACACTTTAAATTGTCACATAGAAGCTCAAAATGAAAAGAGGAGGATAGAGTTATTTCATATAAGGATAATCTCAAAACACATAAAGATAGACACACTATTTGATAGTGGGTCTCAAGCAAATCTTATCTCAGAAGACTTAGTCAAGAAGCTGAAACTTGAGACCATACCTCATCCAAATCCATATCCACTTGGATGGATTTACAAGGATGCTAATTTACAAGTCTCAAGAAAGTGCATGTTGCACTTCGCCATAACAACTCATTATCTTGATTTGGTTGAACTAGATGTGGTACTACTTGACATTACAGGTGTGGTGTTGGGTAGTCTGTATTTATATGACAGAAAAGAGATCTTCCATCACCATGAGAACAAGTACCATTTGTTCAAGGATGGTAAGGAGTTTATTGTGAGAGCACATTGGAAGAAGCTAGAATCTTATTTAGTCAACGTGGGACAATTGAAAAGGCTTGTCAATGCAAGTCAAAATCTAAATTTATTGATGGTTAAGAAAAAATATTTTGTACATTCTCCTTTTCATGTTATTTCTAATATAAATGATGATATGTTTCAGCCTGAAAGCAAGTCGTCTTGAGAAGATGACAAGATGTTGCAAAAAGTGCCTTTGATGTCTATCGGTGCAGAGAATAAGGTGTCAGTGCAAAGTGGTGCAAGAATCAAAGAGAGGGTTAAGCATGCAAGCAAAAAGGGCACAAATTTCAGCATGGGTCATTGTTGGTTTCAGAATGGCAGATTGGTATGACGAGAAAACTTGGTCAGGATTCGATGCAAGTACATAGCTCATTCGGCAAAAATTCACCATGAGGATAGTTGGAAAGGTGAATCTAAATTTCAATTTCCTTTGAAGTTAGACCATTGTATAAACATCAGTATTTTTGCAAATTTCAAAAATTTGCATAATGACTCAATCAATGTTAGCAACAATCAGTCAGTGGATTCAAGGAAGAATTTATCTTTTTATGAGAAGCTCAATTGGATGAAGTTGGGAATATTTCAACAGTTTAAGGTTGGAAGAGTGGAGAATCAGTCTCCTCATCTTCAATTTCTATAAATAAGAGAGCTTTTCAGGTCCAAAAGCTTCCCATTTGGGAGGTGTGATTAGGTGATCATGTCCAAAGTTGAAAAAATGCTCAAAAATGGAATTACTCAGAATTGGTTGCAACCTAAACAACTGGATACGCCTCATCTCTACGATTCTAGCACCACAAACGGCACTCAAATCTGACGTCGTATGTGAAAGTTATGCAGGTTTGAAGTTTTCAGTATCCTTCAAAAATCCAGTTTGACCAAAGTTGACTTTGACTTTGGAATTATTTAAAAAAAGAATATTCCTTGGAATATTTTGGGAATATTCCTCATAATATTCCTTGGAATATTCCTCAGAATATTCCATCTAAGCGAATGAAGGATTGACAAGTGGCAAGTGCTGATTGAACATTGGTTTTACTTTGGATTTTCGTGGCCAATTAAAGGGTGCCACGTGACAAGCCCGGAGGCCGCCATGTGGCCCCAAAACACATTTGAATGGCGTATGGAAAAATTTCATGATTCCATGAGGTTTGAACCCCAGACCTCACCGCCGCTAGCACAAGCGCCTACCGTTAGGCCACACGGAAGTTATTAACATGTAACAGAGTTAAATCCTATTTGAAGTTTAAAATGTACTCATTCGGCGGTAAAGGGGGGCAGCCCCCACTTCAAATGATTCCATAAGACCTATTACTAGTGACCAGGAGCTTCCGCCAACCGCCAACGATTTATGCGGCGGCTATCACATGGACTGTTCACATATAGCCGCCTGCATGACATTTGAAACATAATGAGGTGGTTAGTTAACGATTTTGGTGGCGGTTCTGGCGGGTTTGGAACATGTGACCGCCACTCCAAAGAAATAAATGCCATGGTTAGGAGGTTGGCGGTTTTTTTGGCGCGCCCACAAATTTGGTGGAATTTGCCACTTCTAACTGCAGTTAACTCGAGCTCTCCCACATTTAGTGGGGTTTTCAATTGACGTTAGGCAAAATCTTGTTTTTATCATAACTTCTCCAATATTGGACCAATATGGACGAAATTTTAGTCAATTTTGGGTATTCTGAGCATTGTGGAGAGTTTTGGGTAGGTAGCAGAGCCAACAGAGGTGTTCTTCGGCCATATTTTCTTCAGGGAAGCTTGGAGAGCCATTAAGGCCATGAGGGAAATGGAGCTGCATTGGGCTATACTTCACTGTTTGAGGTGAAATAAAAGCCATTATTAGCTTATTTTTGTCTTCTGAATTCAATTTCACAACTTGTTTTGCCTGTTTAGGCATTTTTCTCACTGTAATACCAATTTGAGCAACTTAATAGAGCAAGGACATGCCCATTGGGAGCCTTGGACCCGGCAAATGTATCCTAGGAGGGGTGAATTGCCTCATCATGTTGCTGTGTTGTTATGGTGAAGTTATGTTGCTCTGTATTTCTGATTTAAGATGTTAAACAATAATTTTAATTAACATTCCCTCACACATAAACTCAGAAACAGTTACCAAAAACACTTTGTTTAAATTGCAAGACATGATGAACAATTTGCACACTTAATTTAATGGAAATGGATACTTGCATAGCATTACAAATACTTCCATTTTAAGATCAATTATACTCCTAATACAACATCAACACCTCCCATAGGAATGGAAAGCATTGGAATATTCAGTACATTTTCCCCCATGGTTAGCTTGATATTATGGCATTTTCCAAAGAAATTTATAGTTCCTCCATTTGCAACCATCACTTGACATTCTGGTGCTGGGTATAGGAAACAATTCAATTCCTTGGCTACCTTACAATGAATAAAATCATGGGTACTACCTGAATCAATCAACACTATTACCTTTTTCTTCTTGATATGTCCTTCTATCTTGAGAGTTTGAGGAGTGGTAATTCCTGCCAATGCATTACACAATATGGTCGGACTCATTTCTTCCTCTTCTAGGGTTGGTTCATGGTGTATACCCTCTTCTTTTGAAGATTCTTGTTCATTTTCTTCTTCCTCTTCACAATCTATGTAAAATAATTTCTTCTCAGCACACTTATGACCTTTAGTGTATTTTCTATCACAACTGTAGCAAAGCCCTTTTTCTCTTTTTTCTTCCAATTGTTGTGGTGTCAACCTTGTAGGTTGTGGAATTCGAGGAGTAGAAACACTTCCATCTTTATATATGTGAGTGGTAGGCTTCCTTGTTGCCATAATTTTACTTTCAATTTTTATTGCCAACCTGAATGCCTTTTCCAATGAATTAGGTTCCCAAATGCGAACTTCATGTTGGATGTTATCGTTTAAAGTCCCTATGAAGACATCAATCCTATGTTCCTCTGGAATATCAGTTACCCTTATATTCAATTTTTGGAAGTTCTCAATGTGCTCCGCCACTAAACCCTTTTGTTTGAGATTTATCAATTGGCTAAAGAAGGTGTTGCTTTTTGTATCCTCATAATGTGCTATCATTTCCTCCGTAAAAATTGAACAAGTGAAATTTTTTTTATGGGAGCAAAGCCATTGATACCATACAAATATATTGTTTTCTAAATGTAAAGTTGCAATGTGTACCTTTTGTGTTTTTTGCACATTATTGAGATCAAAATATTGCTCCATTTGTAGTATCCATGTTACGAGATCCTTGCCGTCAAACTTCCTCATATCCATCTTTGGAATATGATGGTTATTCCATCCAACATTAGAGTTTATGAAATCATGATTAACATTTATTTAATTCTCATCATGAGTTTCCTCTACTATCTTTTTTCCATTAGGAAAAATTTCTTGTATCAACTTTTCCAAACCTTCGATTTCTACTTGTAGATCATTCTTCATGTTTTCCATTTTTTCATCAATCTTAGTTTCCATGTTATCCATCTTATCTTCCATGCCAACTTCCCTACCCTCCATCTTAGCTTCCATGCCTTTCTTCAAACCATCCATCTTATTTTCCACACCTTTCTTCAAAACTTCCATTTCATTTTTTGTTGCTCTTTGTGATAGGTGCACTTTCTCTTGTAATTTTGACATCTCATGTTGCATTTCATCGCCTTCATGAGTCATAGTAGAGAATTCTGAAGGCTTAATGGGTATTAAATTCTTTTTAGGGGGAATTTTAGAACCCAATACTGATATCTATTCTTCAATATGCCCTTGGAATAAATTCAAACTAATTTTTTTCAAATGAGACTTATGTAATTCGAAAAAAATACATACATTTTTCTTGCTTTTGAGGAGCTCGATATTGAAACTGAATTATCTCTTTTATTTCAGATCTTCAATATCTAAAATTCGGCCCTAACATATCCCTCTAAATCCTCTTTCGAATGCCATAGGTCTGACCTGATTTGGACTCTTCAAGACAAATTTACGTCTAATCTCCCACAATGACCTAATTATAGACTGGTTCAGTAGAGCTCACTTGTACGACTTGAGACGTGTCAATGTTTCCTCCTTCAACTATGAAATTTATAGAAAGGAAACTACAGTCTGTGTACTTGTGACCACTTTTTACAAAATCTCAATCTGACGCTCAAAGAGAGAGTTATGATGTTTTTCCCATGGTCACCTCTTTGAGATGAAATTCGGGAGCCTGATAAAATCCTAAATTCCATAGATCATATCTCCAAAAATATTGTGAACCAAGATCTGAAATTTGTACAGGAGGTTCTTCCGGATTTTTTTTTCGCTCTGAGAAAATTTCAATTTTTGAAACCTTGTAGAAAAATATTTATAGCAAAAAATCTGCAATGACCTGTTTAGGTTAAATTCAGGAGCCTACAAAAAGCCCTAGATTCCATAGATCATATCTCCGAAAATATTGTGAACCAAGCTCTAAAATTTTTCAAAGATGTTCCTCGGGATTTCGGCTTCGCACTCTAAAAATTTCAACATTTGAACCTTCTTAGAAAAAAAGTTATAGCGCAAATTCCACGATGACTTGTTTGGAGTAGCGAAACCCTAGAATCCAAAGCTCTGATACCAAATTTTATGAAACCAACTCCAAAAATATAAGAAAAGAGAGATCAACGCCTTAGAAATCAACCACTTCGAGGGGGAAACCTCCAATACATTACATAAATGAAAAATTCTTGGATGCTACAAATGACCAAAACCTCCTTCTATATATAGGAGTCCATGGGCCCACAATATAATCCTATCCAACCTAACAATAACAATGTAAGGGCACAATAATAACAATATTGGGGTTATAGGGGTACAACAGTAACAATAAGGGGGCTACACTAATAGCAATAAGGGACTAAAATAGTAATATAAGGACCTAACAGATTCAATCATCTATCAACCTCAAGATGAAGAAGAATGTGAAAAAGGAGAGCATGAGGAACATATAGAAGAAGAGAACATATATGATCAATCATATACAAGGTATGTTCAAAAAATCATCCCGAAAGTCAAATTCTAGGAAAATAAAGAGGTAGGTGTTCATAGAATAAGAAAATGTATAGGCTCTTCTACACCTCCCAATTTTTTTTTGTTGTTCACTATAGAACATGAGAATTTTAATCAACTTTAGTCAACACTAGTACTGGGTTAAAGCTATGGATGAAGAATTTGAGAAAATTGACAAAAATTAAACTTAGTAGTTGGTTCCAAGACCAAAGGATAAGAATTTTATTAGAACCAAGTGGGTTTTTAAGATTATGTTTAATTATTATGGTAAAATATTAGAGACAATGAAATAATAGTATGTGAAGGATATGCTCAAGAGGAAATTTTGTATTTTGAGGAGAATTTGCATGAGTTACTAGATGTGAGGCAACCATAACGTTCTTTGCTCTTGCATGTTATAAAAACTTTAATGTATATGGAATGGATTCAAATGATCCTTTTCCAATGTAGAGCTCAAAGAATAATTATATGTTTAACAACCTGAAGGATATCAATTCATTATAAAGTAAATAATGTATGCAATTCGAAGAAGGATATTTATGGGTTGAAAGAAGATCCTAGAGAGTGGTATTGCAGACTTGAAAAATACCTAAAGCAACAAGGTGTTAAAAGGGGAACATATGATAGTAACCTTTATATTAAATTTAACCATGATAGCTATTGAAAATGCAGCAAGATGATGGAGCTTAGTGAAATGAAGTCGCCTTCACTAAGTGGGCCCGCAGGCAAATTCTGGCGCAAAATCTATTTTTAGACTATGTCTATTTTTAGACATATGGAGCATGGTTCGGGGATTCCAGTTTGAGATTCTTGAAGTATGTGTCATGTTGGTAAAAATAGATGAGACTCTATTTTTGAGGTCAAAGAGGTCGAAGTCTATTTTTAGACTGCCTCTCCTTAAAACGGGGAAGTCAAATATTATTTACCCTTAATAATATTTAGACTATAAACAGCAGTTTACTCTCTTGGAGCACTTCAGTTCGAGCTACAGAAGTGGCTCATGCATCTGACAGAGGAATCACGTGATTCCCAAGGGTTTGATGGCATCTTGCATGGTTGACTTCAGTTGGACTTCAGTGGCAGAAGTTTGGAGGAGTTAATGAGACAGCTAGTGGAGTTGTGTTTTGTTTATTTTAGTTGAACTGATTGAGATTAGTTTAACTAGCTAATCAATTAGTTATGAGTGGAGTGAATTAAATATTATTTAATTCATTAATTAGTAACTCATTATTCAACTCAAGAACACATCAGTTCACTACAGTGTATGATCAATTCAGTGGAGACCAGTGAAAGAGGTAGATGAAAGGGTGGAGTTAGCTATCAGTTGTGACTATACTGTTGCTATTTGCAACACACAGATAGGAGGAGTAAGCCCATGAGGATTGCGCAGTTCAGGCTGGTGTTTTATCTATATAAAGAGGCCATCCCATAGCATTGAAACATGCAATAGAGGCAAGGCAATTGGCGGTGAGTTTTGAACCAGTAACCTGTTCAAAACTGAGCTAGATTGTGAGTAACTGTATGAGAAAGTACTGAGTACTTGTGAGGAGTATTGTACTGAGTTTTTTACATGATTTCTCCATTATAATATACACAATAGCTATGGGGTTTTCAGCTATAAGCTTTCCCCATACATACTGTGTTAATGTGTATGATGATTTGATGTGTTATCGCTTGATTTTATTTCCGCATGTTTGATGATCTGAGTTGATCTGAGTGGAAGAGATTATGTGTTGTGTATGAAGTTCAAATAGTATGTGACCAGGATAGTCTCGATGGATAATTAATCATTATTCAGTAAATTTCTACATGGTATCGGAGCTATTGAAGTTCAGATTGATCATCACAGTGATTACAAACTTATTTCGGTAGACAGAGTCTACATGCGGGCCAGGTAGCCTCCGGATTCATCTTTCTTCGGAAAGTGAAAGGTCTGGTAAACGCCCCTTGCAGTCGATCTCTGTGCTAGAAATAATTTTTTCTCACGATCTAGAGCGGTTGAGATTTGAAGTGGAATTCGAAATTTTGCAGCAGTTTTGTTTTCTTGGTGCCGGTGTTGAAAATGTCTTTCAACGGTTTGCTACTCGAATATGCTCTTGAAGGCAGTTCGAATTATGTTGCATGGAAGGATCGCATGGAGGCATTATTAGAAGATAATGGTCTGAAGGAGTTCATAGATACGGATGTACAAAAGCCCACTGATCCTACTGAAGTCGATGCATGGCAAAAGAAGATGGCGAAGTGTCGAAGGATCCTGTTGGAGGGCGTCAAGGATCATATTGTATCCAGCCTTCATGGAAAGGCTACTCCATATTTAATGTGGAAATATTTGACAGATCTATTCCAGAGTAAGAGTGACCAAAGGAAGCTGGCGCTCAAAGATAAGCTCAGGAACATCGAGATGGAGAAGGGCGATAGTATCTCCAAATACCTCACGAAGTTCACTCAATGCAAAGATGAGCTGGGAAGTGTGGGGGTGACTGTCGAAGACGAGGACATGGTCGACCTGGCTCTCCTTGGTCTTTCGAAGGCTTGGCACTCATATCAAGATAGTGTCAATGGTCGGGAGAAGCTGCCGGGATGGGAGCGCCTTTGGGCGGATCTCATGCAGAAGGAGATAAGGAGGACTACTCGAGATGGATCTTCATCAAAGGGAGCTGATGAAGAAAACTGCGCTTTGGTGGCCAAAGCAAAGAAAGGGAAGGGTAAGAAAACCTCTCATTATGGTGCAAAGGGCAAGAAGCAGGATATGGCGAAAGTGAAGTGTTTTCACTGCCATGATCACGGACATTATGCTACCAATTGTCCAAAGAAGAAGAACAAGCAAGCGGGAAGATCTGCAGATGGAGAAGCTTTGGCTTCACAGTTCGAGCTTGACTTTTCACTGATTGCATGCTTGGTTTCAAGTGTGCTAGGATCGGTATGGTTCTTGGACAGCGGTGCGTCATTTCATATGACGGGAGATCGGGAGTTGTTCTCAGATCTGGAGGACAAAGATTTGGGTGTGCACATAGAGATGGGCGATGATGGTAGATACAGTGTGATTGGTATCGGTACCATATCCTTTCATAGGGAGTCTGGTAAACCCTTTGTACTGAAGGATGTCATGCATGTACCTGGATTGAAGAAGAACCTAATTTCTGTGGCGATGTTGGAGGATAAGGGGTATGATGTGGTCTTCAGCGAAGGAAAAGCCTTCCTGCACAGTAAGACTACTGGAGAGACCCGGAAGATAGGGGTTCGAACTAAGAACCTGTATCAGTTGCAGGTAGATGGATGCGCAGCTATGGCATGCAAGGCGGGAGAAGTGGTGAGCCAGGATGATGAGGGCGAACTGTGGCACAGGAGATTGGGCCACCTTCACCATGGAGCTTTGAAGATTCTGCAGCAGATTTCTACTGGGCTTCCTAAGGGCACTCTTGCATAGTTAGATCAGTGCAAGGGGTGTACTTTAAGGAAGTATGTGAAAGCCACCTTTCACGAGAAGGATATTCGCGCCACGACGATTCTTGAGAGAGTTCACACAGACGTGTGTGGTCCTTTCTCAGTTGCTTCAACAACAAAGCACAGGTATTATGTGATCTTTGTTGATGATTTCTCTCGAAAGTGCTGGATCTTCTTCATGCAGAAGAAGAGCGATACATTCGTGAAGTTCTGTGAGTTTAAAGCACTAGTCGAGAAGGAGTCGGGGAAGAAGGTGATTGCTCTAAGGAGTGATAACGGTGGTGAATTCATCTCGGCTGAATTCAAGGAGTTCTGCAGCGCAGAAGGGATTAGGAGAGAGCTCATCGCACCCCATAACCCACAGCAGAACGGGGTGGCTGAGCGGAAGAACAGAACGATCGTGGGTGCTGCACGGGCGATGTTGCATGATCAGGGCCTACCCCTTCACTTGTGGGCTGAGGCATACAATACAGCAGTGTATGTGCAGAACCGTTGTCCTCACAAGGTTCTTGGCATGAGTACACCAGAGGAGGCTTATTCTGGCAAGAGGCCTGATATTTCCCATTTGCGGATTTTCGGATCTCCTGTCTACATGCGTGTGACGAAGGATGCAAGAAGGAAGCTGGATCCAACTGCTGAAGTTGGAATATTTGTGGGGTACACTGATACACCTCACAACTATCGGGTGTATGTGCCAGACAGTCGCAAGACTGTTGTGCGACGGGATATAAAATTTCAGGAGGAGAAAGCCATGCGGTGTTCGCTTGAGAGGGAGCTACACTTGCATGCAGATGAGGAGCTGTTAGTTCCTAAGGAGGAGCTTCCGGATGTGGATCAGCCACAAGAGGAGGTTCGGGAGGTGGAAGAAACCACCCAGGCAGCGCCAACCATCAGAGGGCGCATGCGCACTACAGAAGCTGAGCGACTGGCTCGGGATGCAGAGAAGGTTGTAGGACCACCTCCAGCACAGCGCAGACAGAGACAGTCACCGGATCGGTACACTGGATACATGGCTCTTATGAGTCAATGTGTTGTGACAGAGCCATCCTCTTTTGAGGAAGCTGTGGAGGAACCCGCATGGGTTGATGCCATGATTGAAGAATATGATTCGATCATCAGGAACAGTGCATGGGAGATTGTCCCAAGACCGGTTGGGAAATCAGTTGTAGGTTCGCGATGGATCTACAAGGTGAAGCAGGCGGCCGACGGGAGTGTGGAGAAGTACAAGGCGAGATTTGTCGCCCGTGGCTTCTCACAGATCGAGGGGATTGACTATGAGGAGACTTTTGCACCTGTCGCAAGGTACTCTTCCATACGGACGATCCTTGCTCTCTCAGCGCAGATGGGGTGGCACATTCATCAGATGGATGTGAAGACTGCGTTCCTCAACGGAGTCATTGAGGAGGAGGTGTACATAGAGCAGCCTGAAGGTTTCGAGATCTTCAGCAGTGAGTCGCATGTGTGCCGACTCAAGAGAGCACTATACGGGCTGAAGCAAGCACCTCGTGCTTGGTACACTCGCATAGACAGCTACTTCACCGGGCTTGGATTCTCCAAGAGTGAGGCGGATCCTAACCTGTACCAGATTGTGGTGGAGGGGAAGCTGTTGATCATCGTACTGTATGTAGATGATCTGATTTTGACGGGTGATGAGCGGTTGATACTTTCATGCAAGGAGGATCTTGCACGAGAGTTTGAGATGAAGGACTTGGGCATCCTTCATTATTTCCTAGGATTGGAGATTTGGCAGCGCAGCGGAGGACTGTTTGTTTCTCAGGGAAAGTATGCCCGGGAGATTCTGGAGAGGTTCAACATGCGAGGCTGCAAGCCTGTTGACACTCCTCTTCCTGGTGGTTGGAGGAAGGAGGATGCTGCTTCAGCGGAGGTAGTGGATGCCACTGTCTATCGACAGTTGGTGGGGTCGCTTATGTATCTGGTCAATACACGACCCGATATATGCTTTGCAGTTAACCAGCTTTCGCAAGCTATGGTTAAGCCTACCAAGCTCTTTTGGAAGGCAGGCAAGCATGTATTGCGCTATATCAGAGGCACATCGGGATATGGTTCATGGTACAGACAGGAGGATCAGTTGAGGCGGCATGGCTTCATAGATTGGTATCATCATATCAGAGATTGTGTTCAGCGGAGAATCATGATGCTTTCATATGTTCCCACGGAGGATCAGGATGCCGACATCCTGACGAAGGCGCTCACCAGGAGCAAGTTCGAATTCCACAGAGGCAGGATAGGGGTTGTAGATAATCCATATATTGCTGAGAGGGAGTGTTGAAAATGCAGCAAGATGATGGAGCTTAGTGAAATGAAGTCGCCTTCACTAAGTGGGCCCGCAGGCAAATTCTGGCGCAAAATCTATTTTTAGACTATGTCTATTTTTAGACATATGGAGCATGGTTCGGGGATTCCAGTTTGAGATTCTTGAAGTATGTGTCATTTTGGTAAAAATAGATGAGACTCTATTTTTGAGGTCAAAGAGGTCGAAGTCTATTTTTAGACTGCCTCTCCTTAAAACAGGGAAGTCAAATATTATTTACCCTTAATAATATTTAGACTATAAACAGCAGTTTACTCTCTTGGAGCACTTCAGTTCGAGCTACAGAAGTGGCTCATGCATCTGACAGAGGAATTACACTATTCCCAAGGGTTTGATGGCATCATGCATGGTTGACTTCAGTTGGACTTCAGTGGCAGAAGTTTGGAGGAGTTAATGAGACAACTAGTGGAGTTGTGTTCTGTTTATTTTAGTTGAACTGATTGAGATTAGTTTAACTAGCTAATTAATTAGTTATGAGTGGAGTGAATTAAATATTATTTAATTCATTAATTAGTAACTCATTATTCAACTCAAGAACACATCAGTTCACTACAGTGCATGATCAGTTCAGTGGAGACCAGTGAAAGAGGTAGATGAAAGGGTGGAGTTAGCTATCAATTGTGACTATACTGTTGCTATTTGCAACACACATATAGGTGGAGTAAGCCCATGAGGATTGCGCAGTTCAGGCTGGTGGTTTATCTATATAAAGAGGCCATCCCATAGCATTGAAACACGCAATAGAGGCAAGGCAATTGGCGGTGAGTTTTGAACCAGTAACCTGTTCAAAAGTGAGCTAGATTGTGTGTAACTTTATGAGAAAGTACTGAGTACTTGTGAGGAGTATTGTACTGAGTTTGTTACATGATTTCTCCATTATAATATACACAATAGTTGCGGGGTTTTCAGCTATAAGCTTTCCCCATACATACTGTGTTAATGTGTATGATGATTTGATGTGTTATCGCTTGATTTTATTTCCGCATGTTTGATGATCTGAGTTGATCTGAGTGGAAGAGATTATGTGTTGTGTATGAAGTTAAAATAGTATGTGACCAGGATAGTCTCGGTGGATAATTAATCATTATTTAGCAAATTTCTACAATAGCTTTCTTGTTATTGTGGTGTATGCGGATGATATCATATTTGGGAGTAATGAAAATAAGATATGTCAATAATTTTTAGCTATTATGAAAAAGGAGTTTGAAATGTCCATGCTTGGGGAAATATCATTCTTCCTTGGGTTATAGGTTCAAAAACAAAGAAAGGGATATTTATTTCTAAAACTAAATATCTCAAAGAAATTTGGCATGGTGGAATGCAAACCTATTTGTATGCCCATGGTAACAAGTTGTAAAATCATCATGAATGGTGAGTATATAGAGGTAAATCGCTCCATGTATTGGTATATGATTGGAATCCTACTTTATCTCACAAATGCAAGACCATATAGCATGCAAGAAATAGGTCAGGAAGGAAGATGCCAAACAAACCCAAAGGAAACTCATATGGATTCTATCAAGAGTATCTTTAAATATTTTCAAGGAACACTAGACTTTTGCATATGTTATCCCAAATTTATAGACTTCACACTAAAAACCTATATTAATGTTGATTGCAAAGGTAGTATTAATTTTAGGGAAAGTACTAGTGGTAGTGAAATATTCTTAGGAAGTTGTCTTGTCTCCTGGCTTAGTAAGAACATAACTATATTTAATTATCTACTATTTAATAAGAGTATATTGTAGAAGCATATCCTGGCTTAGTAAGAACATAACTATATTTAATTATCTACTATTTAATAAGATTATATTGTAGAAGCATAAGGTTGTACCAGATTTTATGGATGATGCAAAATCTCAAGGATATTCAGGTATATTCTGATCAACTAGTGCTTATTTTATGTGACAATACTAGTGCTATTACTATATTTAAATATATAGTCATGCAATTCCCCAAAAAAAACACCTGCTTATCAAATATCACTTTCTTTGAGAACATGTAATGGATCATATTGTTAAATTGGAATATGTGACTACCAAGAAGTGAATTGCATATAACTTTACCAAGCCCCTTCTTAGAGAAACTTTTGAATATATTAGAGAGATATTTGGAGTGATATATCTTTCAATTTATTAATAAAAGGAGTCATTCACAACTGCAGTCCACCACATCATGGATTTCTCAAAGGGTTCACTAAAAAAAATAAAAATGTAGTTCATATACAAAAATGTAGTCCATTAGCATAAATAGATCCAACATCAAATATTTTGCTACAAGGAGAGTTATGTTGTCATTATAAGAAGAAAAATAAATAATATTTACACAGGGGCAGTATCATGGATAAATTAAAGAAATCCAACACATAAAGGAAACAACCAATTGATATTAAAAAAAAGGAAGCATATTCCTGGGGGGGAATACCAAAAGGGAGAAGAAACTAGTTGCAACCATATTCTAACCTTTTCCATTGATTTCAAAGGGGGAGAATAAATGAAATAATAATAATCAATTTCTATAAGAAATATTAAGGGGAAAGAAGCATACCCAAGAAGAGCCAGCCAAATATTAATGGGAGTTCTCAACAAAAGTACATTGATGATTGGATTAAGTCTGCTATATTGACATCAATGATAAAGGGGGGTATTGTTACACATGTTGTTGTTAATTTCAACTATATTGTTTACATCAATTTCAAGTTATGTAATGTCTTTGATGTCAACCTCAGGAGGAGTCAAACCAAGGTTGTACAATGAAAGGTCAAGCACAATGATTCAAGTATAAAAAGCTTGAGTAAAAAAATTGAGGGAAAATGTGGTAGAGGAATGAGATGTTTTCTAGGAAGAAAACTGCGAGATGCATGGTGGAAGTTTAAGCATATTTATGGCATGCGAATAGTGTTTTGAAGCCACCTTTGACCCTCTCAATACTCTTCCAAGGGACAAAACTTAGTTTTTGCAAGACCATATATATATCTTTTTCATACATGTGAGGTGGTTAAAACAAAGGCGTACACTAAATGAATAGAATACATGCTTAATATTTAATTAAACTAAGATTAATGAGTACTGGATAGGTTTACAAAAACTTAAGTATAGCACTAGATGGAATAGAACAAATATTAGGATGGTATAATGTGACGCCAATATGATATGGAAATGTTATCACTTGGCACGACATGGAAAAACATGTGGAATATATAATGATGTGGAAGCATAGGTGAATGACATGTGGCATTAACTTTTGGTTGACTAGGTGATTGGTAGATAACGTGTGGTAGGTACATGTTTGTGCTCGGACATGTGATAGGTATTTATCGGTCACAAAAACTGACATAATAGTGAAGTTGTAGGTGACTTGGAAGTTGACATAGCAATGGTGGATCCCATACTACAGCGCCAGGCACCAGAGTCAATTTGTAGATATGAATTTCAAGGTTGGTACCTGATATAACATAGCAAAGGTTTGACATGGAAAGTGACATGGTAATAGAACCTTGTGATAGACCTGGAATTCTTAAGGCTTGCACTAGGACCATGTTTTGAAAGTTTTTCTTGTGTATTTGTTTTTGGTGAAAAAGTGAATTGTGTGTTATACCACCATTCAACTAGAGGTAACCACTTGACCCATTGTGTTTTTTAATCAGATACAAAAAAACAAATATATTCTTCCAAAAAAAATTTCTATATCTCAGTTTTACCTTCATATTGAGGATGATAAGATGAGCTATGAGCTAACTAAGCAACAAGACAAGAAAATAATTTTGTCCAAAAAATTCCAGTGAAATGGGATCTATGTCACTTACAATAATATTTCATATTAGGGGAATTTTGAGGTCTAAAATGGGCCTCCTAAAGAAATTATAAAATAATACTGGAAATAATAAAATAAGATTTGATTACATCATCAAATTTTAGAGGGAAAAAAGAAAAACTACTTTTTCAACTTATCTCCCAAATTTCCCAATATTTTTACTCAAATTTCGAAGCGGGAGTACTCATTGGATGCAAAATTAATTTTTTCATCCAAGGAGTACCCATGTTGCATATTTTTGATGGATCATGCTACACGTAAAATGAGAAATACATGAAAAACGTGATTGTAATCACGCTTTTTCATGTATTTCCCATTTTTTGTGTACTGGGGTCCATCAAAAGTATGCAACATGGGTACTCCTTGGACGCGAAATTAATTTTTTCATCCGAAAAGTACTCTCGCTCGAAATTTGAGTAAAAAATTTGGGAGATAAGTTGAAAATATGAGTTGAAAAAAGTAGTTTTATTATTTTATTATTTTTCATTCTTTTTACCCTTTTACTTAAAAAATGGTGATTCATCCCCCATGGTTGACATCATCATCTTGAATCCTATTGGTTCTTATAAAGTTTATTTTGGTTGTACATTTTTCTTAGAAGGCCTATTTTAGACATCAAAATTCCCCTAATGGGGTTCCATGTAGCTTTTGAATTGTCTCCATAAATGTAGTAGAAAATGTACTCGCTTTCAAAGGATGAGATAATGCACAAAAGTGTAAATACTTGGTAAGTCTATCAAATACCACCATGATGACCCTCTTTCGTTTAGACTTAAGTAAACCTCTGATAAAATCCAGTGAGATCTCCTCCCAACGTTTACATGGAATCGTTAAAGGTTGTAACAGACTCAGGGTCTTAATTGTCTCAACTTTGTTTTGTTCGAAAACAAAACATTATGCCACAAAATTTTAAATATCAAATTTAAGGCCATCCTAAGGGGGAGGTGTGCAATTCCAAAAGTATATTTTTTTTATTTGGTAATTCTTACAAAGATATAAGCGATCTTTGGACCATAATGAATTGTTTTTCCAGCTAAATGTATCATATGTACTGGGATCCTACTGCAACATTTGAATGAGTGTCCACACCTCTTCATCATTCTTCCATTCATCCCTTGATGCAATTATCCAATCAAGTTGGATAATAGAAATGGCACAAAGAAATTCTTCCACATCCTCATCCTTTCTTGAGAGTTCATCTGCAACAACATTTTTCTTGCCTTTTTGGTAGACAATTTCAAAGTCATAACCCAATATTTGTGACCCATTTTTGTTACTCTTTTTAAGATAATATTTGTTCCAAAAAGTATTTAAGACTTTCATGATTTATTTTTACCTTGAAGTGTCTTTCCATTAGGTAAGGTCACAATTTCTTTAGTGCATGTAGTATTTCCAACATTTCCTTCTCATAAATAGGTTTGTGTAAATACTTTTCTTTTATTGGATGAATTTCAAAAGCAATGGGTATTCCTTTTTGCATTAAAACAACAAAAATTTCATTTCTTGAGGCATCACATCCCACAATAAAGGTTTTTGTGAAGTTTGGTGTAGCTAAGACCGATACTTGGGACATTGCCTCTTTAAGATGTTTAGAGGCCTTAGTTGCTTCTAGAGTCCAAGAAAATGCATCTTTTTTCAGTAATGTTGTTATAGGTGCTGCTATTCTCCTGTAATTCTTTAAAAAAATGTGATAATATCATGTCAACCCAATAAATACTCGAAGATGCTTTAGGGTTGTGTGGATTTTTCATTCCTTGATGGATTTAATTTTGTTACTGTCCTTAACAGCCTCATGAGATACAATATGACCCAAATATTCCACCTCCTGTACTCCAAAGAAACATTTTGAGGTTTTCATATAATTGTTTCTCCTCTAATAGTTTGATCACCCTGTCGACATGTTGAACATGATCCTTCCAATACTTGTTCTATATTATTATATCATCAAAATATATTAACACAAATTTTCTAAGGGTTTGAAAATGGAATTCATCAAACCTTGAAATGTAGAAGGTGCATTAGTAATGCCACAAGGCATGACCAAAAATTCATAATAACCTTCATGAGTTCTCAATGTTGTTTTCTGAATGTCTTCAGTCTTCATTCTAATCTGATGATATCCTAAATGAAGATCCAGCTTGGTGAAGTAAATTTCTCTATGTAATTCATCCAACAATTTATCAATGACAGGAATGGGAAATGTATCTTTAATAGTGATCTTGTTGAGCTCCATATAATCCAAAAACATATGCCATGATCCATCCTTCTTGTGCACCAATACTATTGAAGCATAGAAAGAAATTTGACTAGGTTGAATTATATTGGCCTTGAGCATTTCTGCAACCATACGATCAATTTAACTCTTTTGGGCATAGGGATATTTGTAAGGCCTAATGTTTGGAGGAACACTTTCTGGAATCAAATTAATAGCATCATCATGATCACAAATAGGTGGGAGGCCTTTTTAAGTATCAAATACCTTGGAATGATTGTCCAAGACTTTTTGGCGATCTAGAGAAATAGATGATTTCGATGTTTCAAATTCTAGTGAGAATAATTGTGAAATTACGCCCCATTGTTCTTTCTTCAAAATATTTTTCATGTCATTAGAGATAATTATCGTTCATGTTTTCCTTGCAATACCACTCAATTCAACTTCCTTTCCTTCCCAAAAAAAATTCAAGAAAATTTCTTGAAAATTAAAAGCTATCTTTCCCAAAGATTGTAACCATTGGACTCCTAGTACAACATCAACACCGCCCATGGGAATGGAAATCATTAGACTATTCGATACACATTCCCCCATGGTTAGATTAATATTATGACACTTTCCAGAGAAATTTATAGTTCCTCCATTTGCAACCATCACTTAACACTCTGATACTTGATATAAGAAGCGATTTAATTCCTTGGCTATCTTACAATGAATAAAATTATGGGTACTACTTGATTAAATAAACACTATTACCTTTTTTATTCTTAATATATCCTTATATATTAAGAGTTTAAGGAGTGGTAATTATCGCCAATGCATTTGAAGATATGGTCAGATTCATATATTCTTTCTTTGGGGTTGGTTCCTGGGGTATATCCTCCTCTTTTGATGTTTCTTATTCGTTTTCTTCCTCCTCTTAAAAATCTATGTAAAATAATTTATTATTAGCACACTTATGAGCTTTAGTGTATTTTGTATCACAACTGTAACACATCTCTTTTACACTTTTTTCATATAATTTTAGTGGTGTCAACCTTGTAGGTTGTGCAAGTCTATGAGCAGCAAAACTTCCATCTTGATAGTTGTGAGTGGTAGAATTCCTTGTTGCCATAATTATGCTTTTAACTTTTCTTGACACCCTGAATGCCTTCTCCAATGAAATAGGTTCCCAAAGGTGAATCTTATGTTGGATATTATCCTTTAAATTTCCTATAAAGACATCAATCCTATGCTACTCTAGAATATCAGTTACCTTGATATTCAATTTTTGAAAGTCCTCAATGTGCTTTTCCATTGAAACCTTTTGTTTCAGATTTATCAATTGGATAAAGAATGTGTTTCCATTTGTATCCTCATAATGTGCTATCATTTCCTTCGTAAAAAATTACAAAGTGACAAGTGGTTATTGAGAACAAGGCCAACGATATTTTTGGGTGTGGAGCCTAATTATCTTCTTGATTCAGAGGTCTTAGCGCATTGGACCAAGGGGGGTGACTACTACTTTTAATGATCCCCCTCTTCGAGGGGGTTCAGGAGAAATGCCCCCGATGATAAAAATAGATGAAAATTTTCCATGTAAAATATTTTAATTTTGTAGTCATTCTGGTTCATTCATTATGCAGATGATCTGACGGTAGAAATTATTTTTAATTTATGGCTTTTTTTCCAAGAAGGCAACCTTCGTTTTATATTAGGGAACTGTATTACGGTTGTGTATTATTATTCTAAGTGACAGTGAGAGGAATTTGTGTGAGAGTGAAGATTAAATTGCAACAGATCTGTTGTAGGTTGTATATCTTCATTTTGTTGGATAATATAAAAGGAAGTACTGGTGTTCTTCGTGTACATGGCCCAAAATGGGTGAACCGCATATATCCGCGTCTCTTTTTTTTTATGAGTTTTTCATATTTGTGTTTCCACAATATTTTATGTATTTCATTGCTCCATTAATTAATTTAACAACTATTATTAGAGCCGAAGGTGTATTTGGCTGATAAATTCACAGGACAGAAGGGTTCTTGGTTCAAGTGGGAGAAATGGTGGAAGATGGTAGGCTTAGGGTCGAGAAATTTAACGGCCAAAACTACCAACCATGGAATATGTAGATGGAATATTATATGTATCAGAAAGATCTATACCTGACATTGAGAAGAAAATAAAAGAAGTTGACAAGTATGAAAAATGAAGAATGGGATCTTCTTGATAAAAAGGAAATAGGAACAATACGGTTGTGTCTGGAAAAATCGGTGGAATTCAACATTTCAAAGGAAATGACAAGAAAATGTCTAATGAAAACATTGGCCAAACTGTATGAAAAAATATTGACCTCAAATAAGGAATTTCCTATGAAGCATATATTTAATATGAATATGTTGAAGGGTGGATCTTTTATTGATAATTTAAATGAATTTAACATGGTTACCAGTTAGCTAAGTTATATAGGGGTAAATTTTGATGATGAATTTAGGGCTATGTTATTTCTGTTCTCATTGCTAGAAATTTGGAATGGCATAGTTATGGATATTAGTAACTTTGTCTCTAAATCTAGTACTTTAAAGTTTGATGATGTTGTTGGTTCCATCCTTAGCGAGGAAATGCTATAAAAAAGTTCTAGTGAGACAGCAGGTAATGCTTTGAATACACAAAGAATAGGGGAATAAAAATGGAAAGAGGAAGCTCAAGAAATCACACTAAGTCAAGAAAATGTAGATCCAAAACTATATCAGGGATAGTGTGCTGGAAATGTGGGAAGAAAGGACACATGAAGAAAGACTGCAAATCTCAGAAGGGAAAAGAAGGAGATGGACAACAAGAGAATAATAATGAAGTGAATGAGATAGGTAATGTGTTTCAATATGATTTGATTCTTTCATTAGATAATATTATTGATTCCTGGGTGGTAGATTCAGGGACCTCATTCAATGCCACACCTGATAGGAAACATTTTCATGACTATGTTCAAGGAGATTTTGGACAAGTTCGTTTGGGTGATAATAAACCATGTAAAATAATTGGAATGGGTAAGGTTTTTATAAAGAAAATAAATGGATACCAATGGCTATTGAAGGAGTTGAGTCATGTTACATATTTGAATAAAAATATAATTTCAATGGGGCAGTTTGGTGGTGAAGGTTGTGTAACTACATTCATAGACAAAACTTGGAAGGTCACTAAAGGAGCCCTGATAATAACAAAAGGAGAAAATTTTGGTATGTTGTATTTATGTAATGGTATTTCTAATTATATTAATGAATTAGCATTCACATGAACAAATATGACATTGTGGCATTATAGGCTGAGGAACATGAGTAAGAAGGGGATGTAGATTCTTCACTCAAGAAATTTTCTACCAAGTTTGAAGCATGTTGATGCAGATTTCTGTGAAAATTTTGTTATTCGAAAGAAAAAGAGAGTCTGATTTATTAGATTCGAGAAAGAAAAGAAGATTGAAAAACTAGAGCTTGTGCATATAGATGTGTTCCAAGGAAAATTTTAAGCACCCCCCTAAGTTTATATGTATAATAAATCAGTGAATCCCCATGATACATAGGAAAAATGGATGTCGATTTTATCAATAATATATATATATATATATATATATATATATATATTGACGAATCTCTCACCAAAGTATATTATCTTGTAAAATCATGGTGAATATTTCGCTGAATTATAAAATCTTGTAAGATCTTGGTGAATATTTCACTGAATAATAAAGGCTTTGTAAAGGGCTTACAAAGTTCATAATGAGTATTTCTTGTAATGGCTTTAGGCCTTGTTAAGCAATCCATCAAGAACCAAAACAATTATATTCCTTATATGGAATATAAATATATTTCTCATGGAAATTCAATTAGGTTTAGCGTAGGTGGTAGGGTGAAATCGTACATGTGACAATGTGTTGAACTCATAATGAGTATTTATTGTATTGGTTATGAGCCTTGTTTTCTAAGCAATTCCTTGAGGACTGAAATTTGTATATTCCTCACATGGAATATAAGGATATTCCTCATGTATTAGAATATAAATATATGAGCGAAGAGTGGGGAATGAGCCATAAGAAGTCCTTGTAAAAATGACAAGAAGAAGATAAGTGCAAAAACTAAAAAAGGTGAAAACACAAAAATGGAGAAGAAATACAAGGGAAAATGGTGAAACAACAAATTCATAATCCATGGGAGGAAAAATGATTAGATATAGTGAGGGAAGCTGTTCTCTTAGCCTAGGGGTAACAAAGATAGACATTAGAACTCTAACTTATGCAAGTGTAGTTAAATAAACATTAAGCTCTATGTCAGTCATGAGAGGTAGGAAATATGGGAAAGAAATGCGGGAACGAGAATTTAAATGGAACAAAGAATTGGGATTACAATCCTTGCTCGCCAAGTTTGACTACTTCCTTTGAGGCCTATTGAAAAATTAGGTATGATCTATCTATGTATCTTGTTATGTAATTAGTTTTTACAATATTTTCCAGGTAGTTAAGATAGAGAATGGAGTTTGTGGAAAAAAAAAACATTGTTCTACCCATCTTGAAATGGAGATGGATGGATATGAGTATTGGAGAGAGAATTATCCCATTTTTTTGTTGGAAAAAATTATACATATATAGATACAACCTGCTGATTTTAGTTTAGACAATATCCATTAGTGTGAGAAAACATGTTTGAGATTTGAAACTCTCTTTTTTTTATACCTATCGATGTTTAATGTATCCAAAGATAAGATGGATTTATGTTAATTTATAGTTTCTTAAATTTTAAATTTAGAAATAGAAATAAATATGATGTCATTTAATGTTTATTTCATGTTGAAGTCTTTAAATAAATAAGATGTTGGACCTTTGTTTTTAATTTTATTTTATTAGTGACACACCCATACATGGGGATCTCCCCCACCGTGGGCTATCAAGCACCCTTCTTCTGTTGGCACAAAGAATAAATGTGGCATGAGAAAAAGTTTGTTTCTTACCCATTTTGAAGTTGGAGGTATCTTATAGTTAATAAACAAACATGGAAAGCTCTTCTAGTTGATTATTTGTCTTTCGTCAACATATTTTATTGTTATAACACCATTTGGCTACTTTTTAAGTAACCATAAAGACTCTGACTAATTTATATGTGAAATGAAATCTCCAAAGGTCGATGATTTCCTAATTTATATTTTTTGTAACAAGTATAAGGATGTAAATATTTATTTATTTCTCTCTTTTACCAAATTAATCTCTTTTACTTTTGTGTACTTTTAGTCATCCAAGACTCATGGAGAGAGTTGGAAAAACATTGATACAGCACAAGTCAAAAGTGTTGTGTCAGAAATATTATTTTTGCATAGTTTATCATCTTGGTCATGCATATTATTTCAGGTAGACTAAAGAATTTATTAAGAAATATGACATCATAACCTGATCCTGTCGTGTAGGTCCTTGTTTGATGCTTCCTGAATTCATTGCATTTTTTAGGTAGGTGAGTTAAAGTGGAACGCCTTTGCAACTTAGAGCCTATAAATTCTAGATTTTATGAACTTCTATAAAGCATTCATGTTGTAGATGGAAGGTGGAATAATGCAGCAAAAGTGAGAATATTTAAAAGTAATTGTATTTCAAATGACATCGAGTTGCATTTTGGTGGAGTTAAAATTTAAATGACAAGGTATACAAAGTCATTGTGGGAGTTAAATTAACACCTTCAATTTGAGGAATTTTATGAAACATTTTCCCATATTAGTTGGGAATATATGGAGGTGGTTGGTAATGTTTGCAATACACAATTTATGCTTCAAAACAGGAAGAGGTTAAGAAATACGCACTCAAAAGTACTTTCCAATTTATGAAGACAAAAAATGGAATGCTTATCTGATTCTGAAAAATCTTTAATTTATATAGTGACACCCATAGTGGCAGGTTAATCTCCAAAATGTTCACTTGAGAAACTATGGCAAGGGAGAAACCACTTCCATAATTTCAAAGGTGAATCTACTTTTTTGTAGACTGGTACCCTCAATTCTATTGTGTATTAAATGCGGAGCCCTGAAGCGAAAACCATTTTTTTCCCTTGCATGATTTGTAAGAATCCTACTTTGTAACTATCATGTGGAGGATCTGTGTGTCTTTGCATGAAGAGTGACCTTATAGATATGATACCATTGAATGAGAAGTGATGTGATAATATACATTGCAAGAATGATTTCATCATATTTTGATTATGATGAACTTGAAGATGCTACCAGGGCCTTGCAAGGGTTTGATGACCATTTTCTTCACAATGATAAAATAATTTGGAAGAAACGAAACACAATTAATGACATTTTTGTCACAATCATTTAATAAAGATAAGGATTATGTGGGGATTCCTATCATAAATTATCAAAAAGAAGGATGATATATTGGTTTTTACCTTAATGTACATGATGGTGTATGAGGAGTAGTGGTTCAACATGCATATCACTTGATACCAAAAATACACAACATTTTTCAATGCATGTAGTAACGATGGAGATATGAAGTAGGAATGGAGTTGTATGTAATTTCTTAATGACATCATTATTATCAAGAGGAACTATTGCTAAAACATTTGTGCACACAGGTACCATGAGAATTATAAAAGAGATGTAAGATATTTGGTTCAACATAGGCTTGGAGTCTTCCATGCATTGGAGCAAGTGCTTATAGCAATCTATTTGGCATAAGATCAAGTATTTTTTGGTAGAAAGATCGAACATGTGTATTATGCTAATGTACAGGATGATAGTTGCACAATTGAAGTTGCATTATTGAAAAGAAAATTTGGTCTATACATGGGAACACTTTGATCCATTAAGAAAATCCATGGGTGAAATGTATGCTACCATATCATCTGACCGTTGACTGATGCATATGAACAAGTTAGACTGTACATTTGCATCTCAATTTCTAGCCTTGAACAATATGCTTATTTTTCGATAACCCATCAGTTCTTGAATATTTAAGCCATCAACAACTTAATACTGGCCTATGGTGTGATAGTTCAGGACTGTGAACAAAGGTCCTCTGAAATGCAGTGTCCTGGAAGACCAAAGATAAGGGTAAATAATAGGACTTGTGATTATTTGCATACACATTCATATGGATGCTAGAAATAAGTAATGAAGTGTTGACCTTATAAATTCATATTTAATTGAACTGGTAGAATTAATATATCATATAATTGATGATTGGCATGAAGAAATTAAGGAGGTTTGGCATTCAAACTAATCCCTAGATCTAACTTGTGTCTGTGGAGGTTCTAAAAGTGATATAATTTGAACAAGCAGACTCAACTTGGCTAATTTTAAACAATTTTTGGATGGAGTTGATTTATGTAGTGTTTGGGGTCCCTTTGGATGGTCTTGAACTAAAGGATATTTTTTGAATAGTCCCTTTTTTTCGTCCATATGCTCCCATGGAAAAATATTTGGAATCATTTCTTATGAAGAAAGGAGAGCATTTTGGTGGCCTTTAGAGATTAGGATGCCCATATTGGAACCTTATTTTTCCACTTGGAAAATTATCGTTTGAAGATTGTATGTGGAGCGTTGAAATTTGAAGGGCCCTTTGTGGTTGGATGCTTTGCATTGAAGCCCCTTTGTCCTAGATTCGAGGAGACACATTACTTTGAGGGCTCATGCCCTTTATAAATTGTACACTTATCTTAGAAAGGCCCTGCATTGTATTATTTAGGATTATTTACCTAAGCAAGATGTTGTTTACCCTCTCCATAGGCTAGATTAGGGGGCTTTCAATGTGAAAATTATTGTTTTAATGTATAATAAAGTTGAGTCTCTTTCCCTATAAATATTTAATAGAGAGGAACTCCCTCTCATTTTCTCATGGCTAGGTTAGGGGAAAAATCCATTAGCAAGTCTAAAAAAGTCTGTAATTTTAATTTTCTCCTAAATTTGGCTATTGATGGATGAGTTAAGCGACCTATTGGGGAGGAATTGTTGAGGTTGATTACACTTTTTTGGATGGATATTAGTAAATCTTGGTTGAATGCATGTTAATATAAGTATGGACTTTCATATTCTTAGTTATGTTTATGGAGGATATTAATTAAGTATTGAACAAGTGGGTATAGTATTTTAGTTTCATTATCCCTTTTAAAAAAATCCTCCATCTAAGTCTTTAAGGAAGGAGAAAGTGGGTTCCTTCCCTTATCCTTGTTGAGAAGCCTTAGATCAAGTTTCTAGGGTTAGTGAGCAGGCTTACCCTTTTGAACCTAGTTTTACACAATCCTCTTCAACTATGTTGATCCTTACTGCAAAGAATTAACTTTCCCAACTAAACCACAGAACCCGCATTAATAATAGGATATTGTAGAGACAAGACAATTTATTATGCATGACATGGGAAAAACTATGTAAATAGCTCATGTAAATAAAGAGAGTAAAATTTATTTATGACTAGCAATCATTTATTCAGATGGTATACTCAAAAAATTAATATGCATAACAAGGGAAAATCTATGTAAATAGCTCATGTAAATACCCAAATTAGTATGCATGACATGGGAAAAACTATATAAAAACTCATGTATATATCCAAATTAATATGCATGACACGGGAAAAACTATGTAAATATCTCAGGTAAACAAATAAAGTAAAATTTCTTTACTCCCAGAAATCCCTTATTCTTGATCGAACAAAATTTAGCAGACTAAAAGTTCTATATGCTCACATTCAAGTGTTGCATACAAGAAACTGCAAATAATGAATTTTCCTCACTAAACTACAATACCTCCAATACTAATAGGATTTTGTTTTGGATAACATAAATTTCATGGAACCTTGATGGTAGCCGCAATGTTTTCGTTATAGTTCTCAAAAAGGGGAAATGACATTTTGGCCATGATTGTGGAATAAACCTATGGAGGCATGAGACAACAAATATACAAAGCAACAAATGAATGAAGAGAAAAATTGTACATGTTATTGCATCTAGTTTAAGATTCCCAATATATAAAATGTCAAGAATACGCTGGTGTTGGATTATCAAACTCTCATATGTTGACAAAGATTATGTAGCTTCCAGTAGAACCACACCCAATTTCCACGTTATGCTCCCAGATCCAACAATTATTTGCTCATCTTTTAAATGCAACCCATTTGTAAGGAGTGCTACTACATATGTTGCACGAAAACAATATTGCTCTACTAATGGATGTGGAACTACAATTTTTTTAGCATCTTTCCATGTTTTTGAATAGAAATTATCACCTTTCTCTAATATCTCATGATAGGTGGAAACAAAATACATATTATATAAATTTTAGACAAAAAAAAAATCTAGACAGTGCATAAAAAATACCATATGGTGGTGGATGATGCTTTTTAAGAGCACAAGGGTACTACTCACAATTTGTGGCTATAGATGAATGTGACCATAAAAAGGAATTAAGAGTGGATTTAACCAATGCTTTTCATTTCTCCCAGTCAGAGTCACCAACCAACTTAATCTTTGTTTTGGAAATTTCTTTCCTTGTAATCCTCCGACCATTTTAAAGACTTCCATATTGATGTGGATAGCATTTAGAATAATGATATGATTGTCTGTAGCTAGCTTGCAAACACAGATTTTTAATCTTCCAATTCATTTGATTGTTGGAGTAGTGAAGTTCATGGCTCCTATCTGAAAGCTTCTTATGTAGAGGTATGATTGACTTCTAAAAGGAATAATTCAAACCATAAGTTGGAAGTGAATATGCATAAATTTTGTGCTCCATTGACCCAATGTTTTTCTTCACTACATATTCACCTTTTGTGTCTTCCCCAGGTTCAAAAGTAACTCCCATTGAGGAACCACCTATTAGAGTGGGGTCCCCTGGGGTACATGTTTTGGTATATTTTTGTATAATTTTTGTATATGTGCATTGTGCGAATGAGTCAAGGGTCTTTGGGGTTGGTCAAAGTCCCTATTTTTATGTAAAAGGGTTTAAGGGTAAACTGTGGGCCTCAAACCATGGTTTGAGACCATAGTATCTGCATGATAGAATGACATAAATAGATATATCGAGTCTAAGGAAGTAACTTAACAATAGACTATTATTGATGTTTTGATCTAAATTTATGTGTCTGTGATACTATGTAAGGGTTTTGGTCTGGGTTGGGTAGAAAGGATACTAATGACTGTGTGCACGGAGACCTAGTCCTAGGTGTGTGTGGACTCTATTGGCTATGTGTGCAGAAGGGTAAAGTGTAAGGGTAAAGTGTGATGTACTGAAGTGATATGAATTAATACAAGGACTGATTTTGGAGGAAATCATTGTGTTATCTCTCTATATTATTTGTTTATTGTTCTGTTTAAGTTCTCTTTACTCATGTTATGTTTACTGGTATCTACGCGAAGAAATTTGTTAATTATGCATGAAGTTATATTGATTGTTGATGAGTCTCCTTAAGTGATTACACATTGTTTAGATCTAGATCTGATTCTGTTATGTTACATCTGCGACGAAGTGATCTCTAATTCTATGTTGTGATCTAATAAAGTATTATTCTTTATTGCGTACATTTTTTTATGATCAATATAAGTCTAAAAACAATATTTTTAGGCCCACTACATTATTTTCTTCCTCAGGGTGCAGAAACATGGCTCCATCACCCCCCATACTACTTCAAGAAAGACTTTGATGTGCACAAGCAAGTCATTGTTGAAAGGGCCAGTAGTTGGAGGGTTTGTTGGTTGTATGATAAACTGTGAACCTGGGTTAGGACCCCTCAAGTCAACAAATGGTTCTATTTCCAGGACAGGGATCATTTTGAGGGAGATTTTATGTTGTGGCACCCTTCACGGAATGAATTGAAATATTGGCTAGATAGAAAGATCCTTGAATTCACACTCCAAGAGAATCGAAGTATTAAGCTATCTGACGAAAAGTGGGTACAGAAATACATCTATATAGAATTTCATGAGATATTATTTTTCTCCTTTGCATCTAAGTTGTAGGAGTGGTTGTCACTATTGACTAAATTCAATACCTGCATGAAGGACAACGCAATCACTGAGTGGCCTCCTGAATTAATCCAGCTGTTATCACTCTAGTAATTCTAAAGTTTTGAGATTTTGATTTAAAGTCTAAGAACACTAGAGGTAACCACAAACCTACTTTTAAACTCTAGGATCTAGCCTTCCTAGGGTTCAAAGAGGGCTCTCTTTGTAAAATTTAACTTTGTTTTGATGTTTGATTTTAGGCTAGTTATGATTGTGTTCTTTGGTTTTGATTTGGTTTACTTTGGTGGGAAAAAACACTTAATGAGATGGATAGTGGGAAATATGTTTTTACATTGGGCTAAGGAGTCAAAAGTCAAGCAGACAGAACTAGGATCAAGGTCGAAAATTCAAATGTTTTCAGGGAAATATAGATAAGTTTTTGAAGATCTTGGAATGTTGTTTTAGTGAAGTCGTTTGATTGGGATAAAGAGCAATGAAGGGTCCTTTGATCTGGAAAAAAGAAGGAGTAGATAGAGGTCAAACGAAAGAGGGAGAAATTAAGGGTTCCCTACTCTGGAAATAAGCAGAAAACATAGAAATGATAAACAGTAAAGATAGGGTGCTTTTAACAAATCCCGAAATAATACTCATGTTTATTCATTCAAATTTGGAACACATATATGGATGCATGAAACAAAGAAGATAAAAAATGACAAGTAGAAAGTACTTCACTTCAATGGCTCATCACATGAATCCTGAAATATGATGCTAGTTGATTTGATCCAGTCTGCTACTTGAAGTTTGCAATAAAAAGCTTCCAAGTCCAATAAAAATGACTATATAAATCTTTAGCAATTTATTCCACAATATTACTTCAAAGTGTAAAGTATTTATAAAAAATTGTTTATAAAATATCCTAAAATGCTTCTAGGAATTATCTAAGGAAAAATAAAATATCTTTACAACAAAATAGAGACAGCTGCTTAACAAATCAACAAGTTGTCCTATTTATCCAAATCAAATAGAAAATTGTTTGTGGATTAGGTGCAGCTGGCTGCCTTGGTGTCCTCTTTGCTGGCCAAGATATTTCAAATCTGTTTTTTTAAATATTATCTCTTTATCTTATACTCTTTAACTCTGATTTATCTTTATCCTCTGATACTCTTTAACCTCTGTAAAAATTGTCTTTCTGTTGTAATAAATTCTGTTTTGACTGAAAAATCAGTAGACTATTTTTTGTCTTTCCTTCTGTATTTTGATTCTTACAGTAAATCAGTGAGTGACTGCCAAGCTTCATCATTAGGAATTTAACACATATTTCATTAAATTTGGAAGTTTTCCGTCGATCTAGAATTTAGAAATTTTAACTAGATTAAGTTTTTTCAAAATTTGGAATTATAAAATCACTTAGTTTACTAATTTTAATGTAGATATTCACCATTTTTGGTGAAAATTTTGTCATGGTAAAGTATATAAAACAAATTTATATAAACTTGAAAAAACAAATATTTCACATCTTAATCTTGGTTTCCTTACATTATCTCTTTTAAGATTTTTTATGGTTTGTACTAAAAGCTAAGTTTGTTAAAGTTTTCTTATGAAAATAATGTTGTGTATGTTACTATTATTAACTTTATGAAAAGAATGTTTTGTATGTTACTATGATTAGCTTTATGAAAATAATGTTTTGTATGTTACTATTATTAAACCATTTAATTATAATTTGAGATAGTAAATATCATGTATGTGTTAAATTATGATTATTACTAAGACAAGATTGGCACAATTTAAAATTCTATTGCCTTTGCAACACTAGTAATATGGTTGAAGATGAAAAACCCTCTTACATCATCCACTTTATACTCAAATTTGGAGTTAAATTTCAAAATGTTTGTGGCACTAATAACCTTCTTGATCTTTTACCTAAAAAAAATTATGATGATCTTGAAACACTTATTTTAATGCTTTTTTAGCATAACAATACAATTCTTAAGAATTTAGAGTAATGTCTTTATGGCTTATTATATACCATATTATTTGGTCTTAGTGGATGATAATCATCATTATCACCATCATCATTACATACTATTGTAGGAAGTTTGAACCATTTTAAAGTTGAGATGAGAAAATATTTTTTTACGATCAATTTAAATGTTGAATGAGAGTAGTAGTATAATTTATTTATTATTTGTTCTTTTGTGTTAAAAACTAACTTAATTGAGACTGACTTGATGAATAATAGATTAATATGGAAGATATATATTAAGTATAAAGTTAATTAATGAAAAATTATCATAGTAATGTGTCCAATATATACTAGCATAGATCCACCTTAAATACAGATTTAACATGAGCCTAGAGGGATTAAATGTTGAATGAGAGTAGTAGTATAATTTATTTATTATTTATTATTTGTACTTTTGTGTTAAAAACTAAGTTAAAAACTATTGTTTTTATAGACCAAGTTTATAAGATGTTGTTTTTAAGTGCATTATTGAATTTGATTATGCATATTTGATATGGTGAGAAGTCATGTTGGTCAAACAAAGCTTTGAAAACTTAAATATTTTATGGCACTGTCATGTCATTTGTATCACCACGTGATTACATTCAAATACTAAATAATATAAAACTCCAAAAATAATATGAAGAGAATAGTTGATATACAACAAATATTGAAAAGTGTGTCTGAATGTATATTAATAGATCCTTCAAAAAAAAAAATATAGTCAAACTTACACATCCCCTCATACTAGGTTGTAGAATGAGCCTCGCCTCTCAACTCAACTACTAATCTTTTTAATTATCAAAATCAATTATGAATTAGAATAGTAACAAAGTAATACAATTTTATTATTTTCAAATCCAACAGGAAAGAGAGAAAATTGACGAAACTATTTATTACAAATGTTTAGTTTTTATTCCTAGAGTGTTTAAGGATATTATATTGAAAAGAACATATTGAAATTCATCTAGAACTTAGATTCCTTACATTATTTCTATTATCAGTAATATTTATATTTATGTATTAAATTTGACTCGTGAATAATATATTTTGTAAAAAGATTCTTACCTATAAAGTTATTTAACAATATATGAATATTGTGTTTCTTACTATTATTAACCATTTTAAATTGACACTAACTACTTTTCCTATGTTGAGTACAAATTTATTATGCCAGTACAATGTTGGCACCACTTCAAAGTCTATAAGAGGAAATATTTTATAAGTCTAGTTGTGTTGTTCAATGATCAAAATCATTTTTTTTATAAATTAGAGTGCAACAAAACAACAAATTTGATTTAGATCAATTATAATAAGGAATATTAAGGAAAAGTCACTTCAAACATTATTACAAATGTCTAAAATTTTTTCATTAAGTGTTTAAATGATTTATATTAAATAGAATACTAATTAGCTACTCCATTATTGTTTTAATAGACCAGGTTTAGAAGATGTTGTTTTTAAGTGCATTATTGAATTTGATTATGCATATTTGATATGGTGACAAGTCATGTTGGTCAAACAAAGCTTTGAAAACTTAAATATTTTATGGCAAAGTCATGTCATTTGTATCACCACATGATTAAATTGAAATAATAAATAATATAAAACTCCTCCGAAAATAATATGAAGAGAATATTTGATATACAAAAAATATTGAAAAGTGTGTCTGAATGCATATTAAAAGATCCTTAAAAAAAAATCACATTCATGAATCATATAAACCTAATCTTAAGATTTTCGCCCAAGTAGGTCAAGAACAGCTTCTAGACCATATTTATCTATCTTGGTCTTCTTGTAATGTTATTTCTTTGGCAGCCATGCCCAAACTATGGTATTAATTGGAATAGAGCCAAGTTCTGTGTCATCAGGATTTGGTATCCAATATTGCTCTAAAAAATTTCCATTGTATTTCCGTGAAATAGGCTTCCACCAATCAACCTTTACATGAAGATTCTCACTTTCATTATCCCTAAATATATCTGAGATGGATTTGGCTATCCAAATCATCTCTCCTACATCCTCATTTCCTGATCTAACTAGCAACATCTTTCCTTTTTGAACATCAATCTTTGGATTGAATGTTGGCTTTGGCTTGTTGCATTTGGGTCCAACATATAAGGGTTCATCTATTGCATTATCAAAATATTCATCCATAATACTTGAGATTAGATGGAGTGCATTACAATCAACATCAACAACGTGCCTTGCCTTGGGCAAGAAATCCTCAAAAGATGAATCACTTCCATCTATTATTCTATGATAATTATAAATTCCATCTAATGTATCAAGAACTCTTTCCCAATACACTACTTTATTTTTCCATTCCTCTGTAACAATTGCTGAATCTTCGTTCCCGATAGTGCATTTCCACATTTTTATGTATGATGTTATCCCTTCCTTTAGTTCTTTGAAATAGGCATCATTCTTTTTGGAATCTAAGAAAGATGGGTTCCCTATGGGAAGTATAGGCCGACCTTCATCATCTATTCTCCATAACTCAACTGGATCTAACCACTCAATATCTCTAACGGATTCTTTGTACCTTAGTACTGGAATATCATTGAGTACATGAAATTGGAAGTATTGAACATTAAGATGTCCAACTAGTGCATTTTTTCCCTCCTTGATGTATCCATTAAGGAAAATTTTGAAGTCATAGACCTTGTCAATAAGTGTAGGTGGAAACACTTGGTTTTCTTCAATTTTATGATATGTATCCATCATTTCAGGTAAAGAATATATATCTTTACTTTTTAGGTTAGAAGACATTCTTCCATAGGTTACATCTATGTATTGATGGGTGTGCCCCACAGGCAAGAATCCAACCTCAATAGTGATGAAGACACCAAGTGTAGTTAAAAGTGATAAAAACATGAAAATATAGCGATTCTTATTATCACTTGCTGCATTGTCCAACTGTAACAAAAAATGTGGAGGAAGAGCTTCAAAATCAACATTTTGTCTCTTTTATCTTTCATGAGATATAAAATCATCCTTGTAAACTTGACATTTTGAGTAAATAGAGGTGTCAAGTAATGCATTTCTAATTGGGTTTCTTGAACTTCCACTCTCATAAAGTAGATCACCATACATATCAATTTGTGGGTCTTCAAGTTCCCTTAAGCACTTTTCAAGGGGTTTAATAGTAAATTGTGATCCCATGTGTACAAATGGTAGGGAGAAATGACCAAAACCTCCTGTGTTATGCCCATGTGTTAGCATACCTGTCAATGACACACCTAAATTTGTTCCTACAATAGATTTTGATTTGACACGTAGCGTTGGGATTGAAGTCTTTGTTTTATCCATTTTATCATGGATAATGCTCAAATACTCCTTTGGAAACCACTCTGGAATAATTCTATGGGCATAGTAGCAATATCTTCCACACATAACAATCTTGTTATGTTTGTTCATCTTACCTCGTGCCTTTTCTTCCATCTCTTTTGTAGTCGCTGACTTCATCTGTGCTTTCAACACAATACATTTACTGCATTTACTGAAGTTGGTGTTATTTGAAAATGCCACATCTCGAAACTTAGTATTCCATATCTTGCTTATTGTTTACTTTGATATTGATGGGTAATTGAGCTTTTGAAGAGCCTCATTTATCTCTTTTAATAGAGCATTTTGTGTGTAAGTTGAAGGAAGCAATCTTAAAGGAGAAGATGTTCCATCTGTTGGGAAAAATACTGAGAGGGGGGGTGAATCAATATTTAGAGCTGACTGAAAATTTTTTACTTTTCTTTTCTCTTAAAACCATACGCTACTTTACTGAACCCAACTCGCGTATACACGCGGATATCCTTAAGAAAAATTTCATATGTCCAGAGATCTTATTATGCATTTAATTCTTTACTTAGATCATTGCATCATTCATTCATCAGATGTTTAGTAAGCAGTAGGCATGTGCAGTAATAACAGAATAAACCATCACACATAAGCAACACACATGAACACCAGTATTTAAGGTGGAAACCCAATTCGGGAGAAAACCACCGCTGTTGTCGTCTCTGTCTTCAATATTTATTATAAAGAAAACTTCTTACAATTTTGTGCTGGTGCAGACTCATACCAGCACGCAGGCACCCACCTACAGAAGGCTGCAACCTTCTCTCGTTCTCTAGCCACTACTAGAAGGGAGCTCCAACCCCCTCACTGAAGGCTTCGACCCTCAGCACCACCATGGACCACGTTTCACCAATTTTCATACTGGATCCAACAGCTTCCACACAACATTCCTTCTAGTCCACTTTTCATCAGATTTTTAGACTAGACCCACTCCATACATCAAACTGAAACTTATAACTCCATCAACCAATCAACCAACAACTTGATCTTCAATCAACATAATCAGCATCATATTCAACATTCTAACAACCTAGATCTGTATGAATACATCATGGACAGATAACAGTAAAATAGAAAAACAGATCAGACATTTCATTCCACACACTTAAACAAAACCCTAGATTCCATACGCGCTTTTACTTCACTGAACCTGCGTATATACGCGCTTTTGTTGAAATGAACCTGTGTATAGATCTGTAACTTTTCAAAACTATGCAGCTCTGCAGAACAGATCACTCAGATTTCACCCTCTACTTCAGCAAAGATTCACCAGATC